>JAMKCH010021596.1:0-26144 GCA_023653785.1 Ophioderma brevispina
CTTGTCATTTTTAATATTTTGAGTATCCTTGCGCAATTGGTTTTGGAAAGGTGTGTTGGTGTTTGTAAATTCAATGTTTTGTACAATGTCCAACAGTCCATCCTCGAATTCTTTTAATTCAGTTATGTGTGGTGGCGACTTCGTAGAGCTACATCCATGTGTTTCTTTGTTCTCCGAATGAATAGCAGGGTTGAGGAAGAAGAAGGTTCGCCATCTAATGTTCCTTATGATTTTTTCTGCTTTACTGATGAGACATTTCAGGTAATCTTTCTCCGGTGGAATTGGAATGTTCTTCGTAGAGTAGCCAAAGTTGATACTTTCAAATCTTTGGTCCCTATTGGTTTCAAAAGTGCTCAACATCAGAGATGGAGCCAAGTGGTATTCAAAGTGATGATCTATATATATATATATATATATATAACATCATAGTAAACAGTATTATTTACAGGTGACTATCTTTGGAATTAAGAGTGCTCAATCCCATTACAGGAGAGCGTAAAATAAATTACAAAGTATAGACCTCTGGAAAGGCAACCGTTACTCTGAGTTTCACGGTATACCCTCACTTACGATCACTGGGTACCGATCTTCATCCGTCTGAAGATCGGTACCCAGTGATCGTAAGTGAGGGTATACCGTGAAACTCAGAGTAACGGTTGCCTTTCCAGAGGTCTATACTTTGTAATTTTTTTTTTTTTTTTTTTTTTTTTTGTAATATATATATATATATATATATATATATATATATATATATATATATATATATATATATATATATGCCATCAAACGTGTGTATAAAGAATTTTATGATATATGATTTTTCTTTTTTCAATTTTTCAATGTCAACAAAACACTCTTACTGGTTTCATTTAAATGTCTCCCGAAAATGCATCTGTTTACAATGATTATAATTATGACCCGTGGTCCCAGGTGGAAATATCATTGTTAAATGTAAAGGTGACTTCAATGATCCAAATGTGTTACTCATGGGCGATATGAATGCCCGAATAAGAACAGAATGTGATTTATTCGGTTATTAACGCTAACATGTTTGTTTCTGTTCCTGCCAACTATGACACCGATGCTGTTTTGCCTAGAAAATCTAAAGATAAAATTGTAAATAATTTTGGGGAAAATCTGCTAGATTTCTGCAAGTCTACTGGTATGCGTATTTTGAATGGTAGAACACAAGGTGACGAAGAAGGCCACTTTACGTTTATCTCCATACAGGTAGAAGTGATGTATGTTATGCAATATCGTCTGCTCAATCCTTGTATATAATACAATCATTGGCGTCGGAACCGGGGCGTACATGACGTGCAGGTACGTCCCAATAATTTTACCCCTCGCTGCCCCTCGCCCTGGCGCCCCTTAAACAAAAAAAAAAGCCACAACCAAGAAGTAAGAAACTGATTTCGGCTTTCAGAAACACCATTACGAAATTTGCAAGAACTCTGCAAGAAGTCTAATAAGTGGTGGCGCACCTTTTCTGGTTATGCAATAATTTAATGAACTAATGGGTGTATGGCGGCCGTTAAAAAGGAAATTGCAAAGATCTAACCAAGGAATACAAGCAATGGGAACCACTTGTCATATCCAGTGAATCAAACAGATGCAGCCCCTTGAACATGTTGAAAACAAAACTGTGTGAACGTTTAACAAGCAATGACGCCCCTTAAACTTGTTATCCAATAAAGTAATAAACTTATGTCGCCAACTCGTCTCGATTTGGCTGTGCGGGCGATCTCGTTGTATAGCCACTTATATGCTAGCGGCAAGATTCATAAGCGTTTACAAAGGTGACGCACGCCCTAACAAGTACACATAATTTTTGCTAAAATAATTTGTCGAATTATCAAATCAGTTCTACGCGTTTTCTCCCTTCTATCTTTGCACAGTTTCTTGAAAATGAATTAGAATCTGTCATCTCTCCTTTTAAGGGGCGCCTAACGGCTCACCTTTAGCTTGTCTTTGGAAACTGTTCCGGCGGACCGGTAAGTACAAGGGATTCGGCCCGTAGCGTTTGCGTGCCTTACTTTTCCGTGTTTGCGAGCACCGAAAGTAACCCGCAACAACGTTCAATTTTTCTCTAGTTTCTATAGGTTCAGAACCATTACGTACATATTCAAAACAAAACATAGTAACTGACGCCTCTGATGCAAAAATCTTCATATAACCCCTTCGTTTTTCCGGAGATAACTGTAGTACTAATATAATATCGTTCGCAGTCTGGTGACCAGACTACACACTTTCCCGGACCGACGCCGTAGGAAACTTAGCCAAATTGGTGATTCTACGTTACTCACGATAATGTCACATAGCGGATTGTTCCAAATATGTGGAAAATATTGAGAGTTCTCGAGATTACCCGTGACCTAAAAATAAGTTCTTTCGGCAAGATTTAATCAAAAGAAGTTCTCCATTTTCCTTGCAAATTTAAGAATATTTTTTCAAACCTCTATGATGGAATCCTCCACGTAACACGCCATTTGGGTCATGTCAATTGTGACCCTCGATCTGTCATTCCATCACCTGTGATCAATTGAGCAATTACAACCGACGATATAGTAAATCCTATTGGCCCCAGCGGTCTAAGGCCGACTCTCATGTGTTAATTCCCCCTGTTTTCCTGGGTTCGAAAACGGTCAAGGAAGTTTGATTTTCAATTGTGTTATTTAGTTTGTTCTTGGTTTGAGCTGTTTGTTACATGAAAGATTGCCGTTGTTTTTGCTTTTTTTTCTCTTTCTCCCTTTTCCCCCTTTTTTCTTTTAAACAACCTACAACATCTTAAATTGGGGATCCCGAAGTTGGGAATAAGTAGGCCAAATGAAAAATAATAATAATGAACTACAAAATTTAGAACGAAACAAAAGACATAATTTTAAACATCATATTAAAATACAAATAAAAAATATCCAAAGATAAAACAATTGACAATGATGAAAAAAAAGAAAACGCTAAATTACAAATAAAGAAAAGAACAATACCAATAAGATTTTAAAAGAAAAACAATATTAACTTAAATTAAAAAATACATGTAAATAATATAAGCAAATTAAATTATAACAAAGTTAATGAACAAAAAATTACAACTGGAAACAAGAAAATAAATTTAAATATAAATAAATAAAATACAACATTAAATTCAAAGAATTAACAATTGAACAATGAGGGAAATAAAAAACGAACGCTAAATGACAATAAAAAAGAAAAGACGGAAACAAATAAGAATTTAAAATGAAAAAAACAATATTAAATTAAAATTAATTAGAATTTTTAATTTTGTGATTTTGATTTGATTAAATAAAACAAAAATTTTTCTTTTTTTAATTTAATTTAATTGTTAGTTTCCGGTTGACTGTTTCGAAAAAGGAGTCCCTATTTCATTATTCAGTTGGTATTCATTATTTTCAAGATTTTTCATATAAATGTTTAACGGTCATTGGTATAAGATAGGTGTCTAAACCTGAATTCATATATCTACCATCCAGGACTTATAACAGGTGGATTACTTTTAAGTAATATTTCTTCAAAAAAATCACCACCATCACACTTTTCCCGATGAATATGTTAAGCTCGATCGCAAGTATGATCAGGACATTGGTAGGATCTCTAAAATTGTCATTCATTAACCACCTACGTAAACCCCGTCAGCCACAAAAAAAATGTTAAAATTATCAAACGACATGCCTGATATATGAGAAGCTGAAAGTTTTGATCTGTATTGAAGATTTTGCAAAAATATGACTTTTAAAAAACCAAAATAATGAAAGTTGGACCAAACTAAAATTTCGGGGTGGGCGGGTAACTGGAAACTAAATATCCAAATCCATTGGCCTAATAACAAAGTTAATAAACAAAAATAAATATAAAAAATAACAATATTTTTGTTTTAATTTACATACACAAAAAATACACGTTGATACAATATGAAAACAGGAGTTTGTCAGAAAGATGTGGTGTGTGTTTAGTAAAACGAATAAAAAATTAAAAACAGCATAATAACATAATGAAACCTTGGCATAAAATCCAACAACGTTAGTAGGTAATTAAAAGTTTAAAAAGAATTAAAAAATAATCAAAAATACGAACAGAATACGAACAAAATTAAGAAACAATAAAATAAGCATTTTAAATGAGCAAATATGACAAAGTAGTAAAACTAAAAGTAATACAAATTATTGAACGAAAATAAACCGATTAAAAATTAAAAAAAATGACAAAATACATTAAAAAAAAATACTAAGAAAATGTGTTGTTAAAAACAATTATAAAAATAAAAAATAGAATGTGAAAAAAATCGACCAAAATAAAATCAGATTTACAAATATAATAAAAAAAAAGAAAAAAGTGGAGAAATGATCAAAAAACAAAATATACACTCAATTTTTAATAACACAATTAAATAATATTGTTTTTTTTTAAGTTATTTTATTTTTTTCAATTTTTTTAATTGGTGAAAATGAGAAACTGATTGGATGGGTTGGGTGGTGGAGGGGTGATTGGCAACACCTTGTATAATCTGGAACCCTGCCCTGGCGTTGTTCCGCACAAAACGAAACAACCCTCACCTTGGTACCCCCGCCGCATGAAACAAACCAACGAAGGCCGAGAACCGCGAAATTCTAGTTGTTTTGGGGCATCGGTATGCCGATTAGGCGTAAATGAACAACGCTCCTTCTTTACCATTTTATGCAAATTAGGCTCTACTTATGCAAGTATTTAAAGAGTTCTTGTCCAACCTTTTATTTTAATATTAAGGGCCCACTTGGATCATAATTCCAAATAACACTTCAATCTTGTGAAACTTAAACTAGGCATTTTTTTTATAACGATTTTGTGGTCAAAATCCACCGCTATCGCAGAAAACAGCAAATATCGCAAAGTTATGCAATTAAAGGCCAATTTATGCAAAATATTACTTGATGGCAACATTTTATGTAATGAAATTGAAGTCTCACCTGTACTGTTACTCTAATTAACCTTTCAAATTTGGTGAAAATGACAAGGCATTGATTTTTTATGCATTTTAAATAGCGTTTTATAAAATCAAAGGTGCAACATATGATATCTCATTGTTATAAGGTCAAAAAAAGCCTCATACCCATCAAATGTTATTAGAGTCATGTTGTAAAATAAGCTGAAAACGTAACATGTGACCTCATGGGAAAATATGCTATTCAATTAAAACCAAACTCCTCCATTTATGGTTTTACAAGCACACCCTCATTTGTTTTCTGAGGTCAAGGGTCCTATCAAGGGCAAAAGGTCATGTTTAAAAAACCTATCCATTGACCCACAACAAACTGCAACTCTCAAAATCCCACCCCATCACTGTTTCTTCTGCCAACCAGTGCCTCAATAAACAAATCTCCACTCCCTAAAAGCTGAAATAAACCATTTCCATTGCTTCTCATTGCAACAAAAGATTAAACAACCAAGTATTTTTCTTAGTATAGTTTCATTGTGTACACACTTAAACATTATCTTTTACCTTGTATTTGGCTACAAAATACAGCTTTCCTAATTTCCCTTATATTTCCCTATAATAACGCTAATTTGGGTATGGGCTCCTATAACAAATTGCAACTTTCACCAACAACTAACTGTTCATACTATATTCTTGTATTTCATATATATTTATTTTTTTAAACTATTTCAAACACTTTTGTACTAAAAAAGTTGCAATAAACTTCGGAATTCATCGATATTGTGTCTCCGTTTCTTTCTTAACAACATTAATTCCTCCCAACCACATAGAACAACCCCAACAGACTCACTCCTTGGGGCGCCCCTTTCTTTTTAAGGAATTTTTTATTTCCCTCTTAATATCATGACAAGGGAATGTATACCACCTTCCATTGACCCAGCAACAATGGTGCCTATTGTACTGTCAATCCGCCCGTTATGAAATGATTATAGGACACGGACTTCAGATTCTTCTGGGACTGTAAAGTCTTGTTATTGTCCATGACGTTAAAAGCTTTTGAATGTCTTTTCACCTAGGCTAGCGGGCAAGATTTCAATAGCGTTTTACAAAGGTGACGCACCCTAACAATACATAAATTTTGCTAAAATAATTTGGTCTACAATTATCAAAAATCAGTTCTACAGTCCTACGCGTGTTCTCACTTCTAGTATTGCAACATTTCTTGAAAATGAATTAAATGTCATCTCCTTTTTTCCCTGAATAGCATGCAAAGGGATGGACACCACCTTCCTTGAAGCCAGCCAACAATGGTTGCTATGTATAATTAAATCCACCCCCGTTATGATAGTATGATAGGACACGGAATTCAAAATCTCTGGGACTGCAAAGCCAATAGTATTGTCCATGACGTTTAAAATAAAGCTTTTGAAATATTTTCAACCGACCGCCCCGATTAGATTGAGCTACAGCCTCATTCAACGAAGAAATAAATCTCAAACTCTGCACCCTGGAGTTTAATAACCTTTGATGTACATTTCTCATTTATTCAAAAGGAAACGCAATGAGCAAAAAATCATGAAGGAAATTTTGATTGGCAAGTTTTGACCTAACATTTGGTGCAGACGCACACCCATACCGTAATCATAATTAATACAGTGTGAGTCAAAAAAACCCCTACATTCAGAATAAAAAATAATACAATGTTAGTAATTATTTTGTGCGCAAATGTTGCTTTTGTATAAGAGGAATAACAGGCTTTCAGAAACGTTTATTTTGTGTCATTTGGACTTTGAAGGAAGGAATTTATGCCTATTTCGCTGAGAATTTAAAAATTCTGTTTGGCCGATTTTTAAGCCAAACAAGATGCATCGTTTTACATAGAGTATCATTGGTCTTCAGCAGGGAGTTGAGTAAAAACATTCACAACAACCAAATTATTGTTAAACAACAATGAAGGTGGGAGAGTAATTGAAGATTATAAAAAATAATATCGAGATTACAAAAAAAATGCGAGTGAAAAAAATAATCATTTCCTTCCCAAATACGAAATGTCCAGATAGCTGTTGGTTAGACCCAGTTTACTTTGATTCAAGACAAGATTTGATGGTTTTCCCCTACTACGAAACTTGGGGTCCAAAGTGAAACCGCTTGAAAACGTCAAGATTGCAGTTTTTAAGAGTTTAATCCCCTTTATTTACAGAAAAACTTCAACCTATTTCTTCTTGTCATTTATGGAATGAGTATACTGTATTTGTGCAAAAAATACCTAGAGATGTAACACAAAAATCTCTAGATATTTTTCATTATGTTCATGAACTGAGACACAATTGATATGAGTGCTTTTCAATACCGGACTCTTTTATGATTGACCAATGGTAATTTTAATTTATTGAAGATATTTTACTTTATTAATGTTACACAATAACCGTTTCCATTCAAACTGATGTTTATGTCGAGAAGAAAATCGATACCATCTGAAATTGCATGTGTGATTTGTCCTTTGCTATAATGTGTTAGGGTATACGTCGTGTCCAGTCTCTCCGCATTGTATGGCTAAATCCGGCCAAATAGAATGTTTTAGGTCTCTCCGCAAATTGACATAGGTTCTGAAACCAAAATTGTCCGAAAGACACCAAATAAAAACTTCTTATAGCCTGGTTTATCTCTGTAAACAACCAGAGCAAACATTTCACCAAGCAAAAATAACGTTTAACCGTTGAAGGAAAAAATCTTTGCCTGATGTAGTGTTTTATATTGACTCACACTGTATAGGACCTATGTTTGTCTATTCAATTAAAAGTTTTTTCGGCACCGGTTCACCTGCTTTTCATATGGTGATGATTTTCGATTTCTTTCTGCCTTTTGAAAGCAATAAATTTTGATAGCACATGGGCTTACGCAGGTCAATTCCGTGTTTTTGTTTCTGCACAAGATGTTTGGTCACAACATTTCCCAACAAATTTATTTCTCATGGCCTTTGTTGGAACCTTCGTTCCTTTCGAATAAAGGAATGAAATATAGGTCAAAGAAATTTGAACACACAGTAGAACCTCTAACTTTACTTACTCGTGAAATAAGGATGGGTAATTTGTTGTTCCACGCATGAAAAATCTGTGTAAGTGCTTTGTCGTCTGCATACCGAGCGGATTGCTTATCAATAGCCTCATTATTTGCTGGAGCCAATCGAACTTGGTTTACATCCCGTAATCCTGATATTCAGGCAATACAATTTGAGATGCACAAAAATTTTAATTCATTTTCTCGAGATGTGCACATACAAGAAGTGAGAACACACGTAGAACGATTTCTATCATTTTTAGAAACATATGTCGGAAAATTATGTACTTCACAGGGGTCGCCCCTTAGTCCTTATCCGAGTAAAATCCGGCATCTTTTTTCGCTTTGGCAACGTGGCGCTACAAGTCAAAGTTGTCCTCATTGGCGACATACACACAATAGCAAAGATAACCTATATACTAGCTTGGAAGGTTAGTTTGAAGGACAGTGTATTGTTTTTAAGATCAAGCCTTATAACAAGTTACATAATATGTCAATATTGTTAATTGTACTGGGTGTTTTCTTACATGTGGCACTATATTAACATAATAGCAGACTCTTTTGTTCTCTTCAATTTATTCTATATGAGAAAGCCACCTGCAGATGGCATTTCTTTTCAATAGTAGAATACGCGTTTAAGAGATGAAGTGTCATGGACGTTTCAAAGCCGGGCACGAACACCGCACCGCCCGGCAGTATGGGTGAGCACCAGCCCTGGCTTGTGCTTTTTAAATTCGCTCTCAATCACGCGCGATAAGGCGATATGCTGTAACTGTATGGGCAATGTTCTTCGCACCTTCATGTCAGTAGACCCGGTCTAGACTGTGTTTGTAAACATTGATGTCACCTCTCTATCCTCTAAAAGACCATATGTTTGTACATACGTATCACTTACTATATTCTATAAAGAGACTTCAACTTCAGGACTGGCAACCATACATACATTGTTATGTGTTTCCCGACAAACAGTGCAAATACCATCGTACTCAAATGTCACTTGTTTTGTGCCATCTGACTAAGTCTAGGTGACAGTTGAGGACAGCGGCGGGGTGGCAATAGTCGTCATCATCACATCCATTGGTAGAACTGAATTCCTCATTTCCAGTAAACGCTTTCTATTCACAAATTAAAAAAAACAAGAAAACATTTTTAAAAGAATCAGATCATTCTGAAGCAGTCAGAATTTAGCCAAGAGGATACAGCTGTGTCACAGAACAACAAGAAGATATTAAAAACAGCAACAATATGACACAACATCCAAAGGGGAAAATACATCAAACAAACATTAATACCCAAACGGGTTCGAAAAGATAGAACTTTTCTTTATCAAAGGTAAAAAAGCAATTTCCCAAATAAGAAAGTCAAGATAGCTGGTGTTAGACCACAGTTTACTTCGATTCAGCAAGATTGATGGTTTTAACCTACTACGAAACTTGGGGCTTGGGGGTCAAAGTGAAACCGCTTGAAAAAACAGTGCCAATATTGAGTTTTAAGTTTTAATCCAACTTTATTTACAGAAAACTTCAAAACTTAGTTCTTCTGCAATTTATGGAATGAGTATACTGTATGTGTGCAAAATAATTACCTTAGAGTGTTAAAACAAAAATCTCTAGATAGTTTCATTATGTCATGAATGAGACATGATATGGAGTGATTTTCAACCGGAACTCCTTAGGATTGAACAATGTTAATTTAATTTATTGAAGATATTTTACTTAATTATGTTACCACCACAATAGACCGTTTCATTCAAACTGATGTATGTCGAGAAGGAAATCGATACCATCTGAAAGCAGGTGTGAGTTGTCTTTGCTATAAGTGTGTATGGTATACGTCGGTGTGTCAGTATCTCCGCATTGTATGGATAAAATCGGCCAAATAGAATTTTAAGGCTCTCCGCAAAATTGACCTAGTTTCTGGACCCCAAAGTCCGAAAAGACACCAAATAAAATATTCTGATAAGGCCGTTACTCTGTAAACACACTAAGCAAAAGAATTCAAGCAAAAATAAACGTTTAACCGCTTGATAGAAGAAGGAAAAAATTTTTTGTGTTAGTGTTTGTTTTTTTTTTAGTGACTCCACACTGTATAGGACCTCTTTTCTATTCAGTTAAAAGTTTGTTCGGGGAACCGGTTCACCTGCATTTCATATAGGTGAATGATTTTCGATTTCTGCTTTGAAAGCAATAAATGCATAAGAAATGGGCCTTACGCGGCAAGTAAGTGTTTGGTTCTGCACAAAGATGTTGGTCACAGTGTGCCAAACAAAATTTATTTCTCATGAGCTGTGTTCACCTTCGTTTCCCTTCGGAATAAAGGATGAAATATAGGGTCAAAGAAATTTGAACACACACGTTAGAACCTCTAACTTTATGTACTCGGAAATAGGATGGTAATTTGTGTTCTCACGTCATGAAGAAATCTGTGAAGTGTTGGTCTTCTACATACCGAGCGGATATGCTTTATCAATAGCATCTATTTGCTGAAGTCAATGAATCATGCTGTACTTCCGTAAGTCATTGATATTCAGGGCATAAATGAGATGCAATTTAATTTCATTTTTCTCGAGAATGTGCAGATACTATAAGGGAGAACACACGAGAACTGATTTCTTCATCATTTTAGAAAACATTATTTCGGAAAAATTATGTACTCCACAGGGGTGGCGCCACCTTAGTCCTTATCCGAGCATCTTTTGCGCTTTGGCATCCGCCACTGGCCTCCGAAAATCAAAGGTGTCCTCATTGGCAGACAATACACACACAGCCAAGATGACCTAGTATGACCTAGCTTGTAAGTTAGTTGAAGGACAGTGATTGTTTTAGATCAAAGCCTTTTAACATCCATAATATGTCAATAGTTGTTACTTGTACGGGGGTGTTTTCTTACATGTGGAACTATATAACATAATAGCAGACTCTTTTTGATTCTATTTCAATTTATGTTCTCTTGAGAAAGCCACCTGCAGATGGCATTCTTGCAATAGTAAATACGCGTTATATAGATGAAGGGGTCATGTGACGTCCACAAACGGGCAACGAACAAAGCACTGACCGGCAGTAGGGTGAGCACCAGCCAGCAGGGCTTGGCTTTTTAAACTTCGCTCTCAATCACGCGCGATAGGCTATTATGCTTTGTAATGTATGGGGACAAGGTTCTTCGCATAACATGTCAGTAGACCAAGGTTGCTAGACTGTGTTTGTAAACATTGATGTACCTCATCTATACGCTAAAGACAATATGTGTTGTACAATACGTAGAACTTAATATATGTATAAAAGAGAACCTTCAACTAAGGAGAATGGGCAAACAATACATACATTGTTATGTGGTCCCGACAAACAGTGCCCAATACCATCGTCCTGCAACTGTCACTTGTTGTTGTGCCATCTGACTAAGGTCTAGGTGAAGTTGAGGACAGCGGCGGTGGCATTAGTCTTCATCATCAACATGCCAGTAAGAAACTGAAATTCATCAGTTCCAGGAAACCGATTCTATGCACATATTAAAAACAAAGAAATAACTGTTTCAAAGATTAAACAAGGGGCCAATGGATGGATCAATGAGGATACAGACTGTGTTGTCACAAGAACAACAAGAATATTAATTAAAAACAGCACAATATGACACAACATCCAAAGGGGAAAATACCATCAAAAAACACCCCCATTTTTAAAACCCAAACGGTTCGAAAAGATAGAACTTTTCTTTATCAAGGGTAAAAAAGCAATGCAACCAGCTCAGACTGAGTCCAGCTCAGTAGTGGATAAAAATCAGGGCTAGACAGGGTTTCTTCCCATTGGTTGTGGCCCTTGTTGTCACCCACACCGACATACATACACATACATCAAACGGAATTTGAATAGCCGGCTTACTCAAACAAGGTCAAAGTCGCTTTACAAAACAGAGAGTAATTATCTAATTTAGAGCCTAAAACATAGTAATACAACCGTATGAAAAGATGAACCATGAGATAAGTACTACAACATCAACTTAAAAAAAAGAAAACACCTGCTAATTAAATATCATGTGAGGCAATGCAACAAACAAATTTAAGCACACGAACAACTCTTATAATAGATGAAATTTAGAGCTTTCTTAAAAGTCACAATGGACTTTGGATGGCGAACACGATAGGCAAAAGAGTTTCATAGCTGGGGCCGCAAATTGCTGAAAGCCCTGTCACCCACTACCTTTTTGGTGCGGGAAACAGTGAGGATCGTCTTGTCATTGCAGAACGCAATCCTGGCCTGCCCAGGAATATACAAAGAAAGGTTTTCGGACAAGTAAGATGGCCCTTATTTGTCCGAAAATGCCCTATAAGTAAGAAGCATAAGCTTATAGACAACGCGCTCACTAATTGTAGACAATGAGCTCTTTAAGGAGTGTGTGGCTGTGTCCTTCAAATATCAGATCTGAACCCCATCCTGGCTGCTTCTATTCTGCCAAAGTTGAAGTTTACTCCGATCTCCGGCCGACATTCCATACAAAAGTGAATTGGCTAGTCAATGCGAGATAAAATCAGTGAACGGACTAGAGGGTGACAACTCTCAATGTGATAAAGCGGCGGATCCGGTAAATTTTGCGAAGGTGGAAGTTTTAACAGACTTATGATGACCTTTACACATGTTCAGTCCATAGACATTGTCTGATCAAATCACGACACCAAGGTTTCTAATTTGCCGAGGACTGGGGAACATACCAAACAAAAATAAAAAAAAAAGACACTTTCCGACCTGATGATAATATCTTTGAGGCGAATTGTGTAATAGGATGACCATGCATGAAAAATTCTGTCCTTTTCATCATTCAATATTTGACAAAAAAAAAAAAAAGAAAAAAAAAGCATACCCTGATTAATTCTACAGAATAAAGTATAAAGACATAACCACAGGAAGGGTCCTTCCACTTGAAAAGAAGCAGAGATAAAGAAATCTGAATAATAGGGAGTGTACTGGTAGGCAGGTACATTTGTAAAGGAAACTTCCAACACGAAAAAGTATGGTAAGCGACAGGGTGATAAATTTAGGTACCATGAAGGTATGGGTATTCCTATCGGTTAAACAGGATATTTAACTAACAATAGTCCAGTAAGAGAAAACAGTGTTTGAAAGGGAATAGACCCATAGAAAACCCGACAGACCAATTCCTGCCAAGAGGGGCATTCATATGCCGGCCCCTTGAAAGTTACTGCCAAGTGGGGTACATTTCTGAGCTTGCCGATCCATTTGGCTTCCAGTGCAAGACGATGGTAATAGTTTTGGCACCGAGGCGATCATGGCCATGATAGTGAAGGGTCTTTCAGCACTGGTGGTCCTGGTTATTGAAAAATTTCTTCACCAGTTTTTGTCCCTCCTGTGTTTGAGTGTCCCCACATGCTCTAGGAGGGGTGCGAGTCTGAGTGCCCTCTACGTTGTCCCCACCGTATTTTTGCTGCACTTTTTACAAGTGATGAGGTAAACGACATTGGTTGATTTGCAGGTGAGGGTTGTTGGATTAGAATCTGTTCTCCAGTGATGCTGCTGCAGAATGTTTGACCAGCGACTGATGATGTAGTTTTTGGGTCTTCATGACGATGTAATACAAGCTGCTCATTTTTAGTTGCGTGGAAAGAATCCCCTTTTCATTTCTGTCTACTCGTACACCTCTTGTTATATTTTTCATACATTTCTTTTATCCTTGGCTTTCTCTCTAGTGGGAAGGGGTGTGGCCATTTTTGTTGTGACCCACGACACAACACATGACCCTGATGAACTCAGCAGACTTTACGGAATAAAGTGCTCTTATTCTGTAGAATTCATCATGGTCATGTGTGTCGGTGGGTGACAAAATGGCCAACCCAGGGAAGCCTGTCTAGCCTGAGTAATTTTTATCCACACTGAGCTGACTCAGCGGTTGCATTGCTTTTTAACCTTGATAAGCAAGTTCTATCGTTTCCGAAACGTTGGCTTTTAATTGTTTTTGTTGTGATGTATTTCCCCTTTGGATGTGTGTGATCATTGTGCTGTTTTTAATATATGCACAATATGTTATCTAATGGCCAAAAAAGGCCTAGTTTCACCACGCCATTGAAATATGCAAGAACTCTTACTTAATGTTGAAATCTACTATAGAACACAAGGGTATTTAGGCCCGTAAGAAGGAATGTGTTTTTGGGGGGGGGGGATTATTTTTTTTTCGAGTGGACCTTTTTTGTTGGATAAATGGGAAAATTGTTTTTTCGTACAAGTTGGTAAAAATGGACCTAGCCTTCTTAAAGTGGTCTTCTTTCTTTTCTTCTTTTACTTTTTGGAATACCCTTATCACTTAAAATTTGTCCAGCTTCAATGTGTTTTTTTTGTATAATTTCTTACGCAGAAACCAGGAAAACTCTAATTTTAGGTGCTAGCATGCACTATGACATCACAGTCTTAATCCACACTCCACCTGGCATTGCCTTTGTCACAGATTTTAATAGCACGCTGTCAGTGTGGTTGCCTTGGATTTAGCCGACCAGTTGTTATTGATCGAAAGCAATGTGCCCATGCCAGGTTGGAAGGTGCTTAATACTGTGATGGTCACGGTGTCTGCTATAGCACTAGATTTTTGGTATTTGTTATTTGTAAATATCAATCCATCCAGAGTATTTTGCAGTTTATTACCGCTTCGGTTTGGTCTTTGGTCATTCAAACATCTTTTTGATTTTTTTATATTTTTTAAATCTCGTATATCTCCAATAGCATTTACAGTCAACGAGGTTTCGGCCCCGAGGACAATGATCTGTTTACCTTACCTTGCACAATACAGGCAATGAATGATGGCACAGAACTTTGTAATGTTATTAATTAACATTGTGGATATTGCCTTTCTCTTTGGCTCTTCACATACAAACTGCAAATAAAATGATTTTATTTAACTGTGCGTACACTGCAACGCTGTCCAAAACTTGTTTGGTAACGACGTGGCTGTTCGAGTTTCCTGCTTAAACAGCAGTTTTAACATGTAATAAGTTGTTTAAGCAGCTATTGTACTTGAACAAGCATGGTTGTTATAACCTTCTAACAACCGTGTTTTTGGCAAGGGACGGGTGAATTTATGAAATAAGCGTTACAACACTAAAATAGTTTGCAAAAATTTTTTTCAACCAGGATTTGATAGTTATTAACATTTGGAATACATAAAAATCCTTAGAACATCTAACCAAACGCAAAGATGGTGAATATGGACAAAATTTACGCAGGGGTTTCAAATCTGAAACGGGTCTGAATTTGTTACAATAAACACCAACATTTTTCAATCCATTTAAGGATTAAAAAGAAGTATAGTTTGACCTTATCTGCTGGTTGTAATTTGTTTTTTTAGTTATATAAGGTAAAATGTCATCAGGGGTTACAATTTTCTATTTCAATAAAATTCAATTGGATTGTTTTTGAAAATGTTGTCAAATTGTTATTTAAATATGACCGGGCTGTATTTTCGGTCTATGGGAGGTTACATAAATTTCAAACACAGGTTCATTGTACGCTTTTCTTATTTATTTGGCAATGCCCTTGAACATATTTACAAAACAAACCAGTTTTAAATAAAATCGGACCATCTATCATATTTGTTAACTTTAACCCAAGAAGAAGGGGGACAACCTATACTATTTGTATCTCTTGCCAAACTAAGAAGTCATGGCTAGGGAAAAACCTTATGTGAATCACCCTGAGGAGGCATCTCATTATAAGCCTAATCGGCATTATTACTTCCGGTGACTGCGCATGTGGCAGTCAGATCGCGGGTGAGGTCATGGAGTCCTCAACCCACGAGTTGTTGTACTTCTCCAATGCGATGAACTTAGTAGCTACATGAATTCATTAGAATGTTCCTGTCTTTACCACATTGATCATTCCAATTGAAGTAAAATATTTTTTGTCGGTATATACAAATGTGACAAAGGTATGAAAACCAAACAGCACACGAAACTCAATATCTACACTGTTAAAAATTTCCGTAAATTAAGAAAACAGATTTTCCGTAAATTTACGGAAAATCTGTTGTAGAAAACAATAACAATAAAAAAACAAAAAACAAAAAAATGTTAATTTACGGAAATATAAAAAAAAATTCTGGCAGCAATATTTCCGGACTTTTTTTTTTGTTCCGTAATTTAAATTACGGAAAAATTCTGTTAAAATACACATTTTTTTCCATAATGTGAGACAAATTTCTGTAAAATTACTGTCAAAGTTCCGTTAATTGACAGAAATTCTGTAAATTTACCCTAAAAAAGTCTGGAAATTCTGCTGCCAGAAATTTTTTTAACAGTGTAGGCATTTTTGTGGCAACGACAGAGTTCATCGCATTGGAAAACTACAGCAACCTCGTCGTGTTTTCAAGATTTTAGGACACCCGAGATCGGCGTGATATTACCCAAAATGCATCCCGAATCTGCAATGCCAATTTCGCTTATTATTCTCACACATTTTACTCGCACATTTTAGCACCAGTTTAGGTATCATTCTCATAATTACTTAACATGTCTCTTTGCATTATTTTGTGATGATCGAGCGCTTTTAAATCAATAAGCCCTATTAACATGATGCTCTTACTTTGTATCCCATTCTGTGAAAAGTGGCACAATTGGTATCACACCCTCAGATTATTAGCCATATCTCTAGATTGCAACAACCAAATCGGATTCCGTAAACGGTATTCAAAAGGCAAGACTTCATTTGTGATATGGTGTAATTACGTCACTATTTTATTTTTTTCACCTCAAACGAGGGCGCTTTTGCCTTGCACCATTTTGTGGACTCCCTGTATATTGCCGAATTTTGACTACTTTAATATTTTGACCCCTTCAGAAATCTACTTTCTCCCATTTCCCTCCATATTGTGTCGCTGCCATTGACCATATTCATAAATTGTTATTTCAGCACTCTATACAGTCGGAGGGACAGCTACAGCCGGAGTTGACTACGCAAGTATTGATGGATTGACTGTTGCAGTACCAGCATATGGAAGTACCAATGTCACCATTGATGTCTATGACGATCCTATTGCCGAAACAACAGAATATTTTACCGTTGATATTACTGCCCCTAATACCGAGCTTGGGAATATTACATCAGCTAGAGTTACCCTTTTAGATCATTATGGTAAGGTTTGTTTATGTAAATATTTTTTATATCAAGGTAGAAATGTAGAAACAATGGTGACCTGGACTTGTACCAGCAGCTAGTGATCCAACACTACACTTAATACACTAATATCAACACCACTATTTTCGAAAGAAAGCGGCCAATTATTTCCTTTTATCTCAAGCTCATATTCATAGCCAGTAACAATACACTGATGTACTAAAAATGATTAAAATGTCCCTGTCATGCTATGATTTCACAAGAATTGAAACAAACTTGTACCATATTATTTTACAATTTCTTTAACAGAATGGAATCTAATTTGGAAATATTTTCTGATTTTTACTTATGTTTTACGAAAATGAAGCTGCTAATGATACAGTGAATTCATAAAGTGAGGTGTTCTTATGGGCCAGGTTCAGGAAACCTAGCCCATAGAAAATAGTGCCGCCTTGCGGCCAAGATATTACTAACCAAAACAGACCTGGTTGGACACTGCTTCGCCGAAAAACTGTGCTATGACCTTTCCGTACTACAGGGGTATCTGCGGTAGTACTCATGCCGAAAATAAAGGCTACGTCATTATCCAGCCGTTCAGCAGGGTTACGTGCCAAATAATGCGTTAGCCCAGTAGTTCGGCACAGAGGGTTCTGTATTAGCTGGCACATCTATACCTCGAACGTGTGAAGACGTAACCCGCATTTTCGGCAAGGTTATCTGCCAGTATTTCGGCGCTGCATGACTCAGTTCGTACGACAGACTGAGAATAGCTATATGTTGTATTCAACAGCCCCTAACCCTAACCAAATCCTAACCTAAACCAATTGCAGGTCCTAACCCAAGAACAGCCCTAACACTATCCCTAAAAGTAACCCGAACTCTAATCTAAACCCGACTCAACCCTTACCCTAACACTAACCTTAATACTAACCAGCTCTAACCCAAACCTATAAATGTGATTTTTTAAAAAAAAAATCGGCTACCTTGCTGAACGGACACGGGCACTCATCGTCATCATGACAGATTTTGGCTTTGTAAGATGGTATTCATTTCTGTAATTTGTATTTGGACACACGGGTATTTCGGTACAACATATTCAAGCTGTCCCTCATCCGTATTCCCATATAAAGGTCTTCCACCTTTCGGATTAGCGGCCATCTTGCGTGGAATGGCAAAGTCCATTCCAAATTTCTGGAGACTTTCTAAATCTAAAGAACGACATGCATGTTGGATATGTATGCATAAAAGTATGGGTCACACTTTGAATAGCACAAGTACTTTGAGGTCGGGTATTAAATTGGTCTGAATGACGAATACCACGGGAACTAACACCTTTTGTTATAGGTTTTGCATGAGTGAAGTGAAAGATCTCTATTTCAGCAACTGCAAGCGGTGATATTGATCCTTCTTTGTCAAATTAATGGGCTTTAATAGGCAGGTGACCTTGCCGTACAGCGGTGTAATCACGAATCCCACATTATCGGCATGAATAGTTGCCGAAACGGTATTTCGGCATAGCCCAAATTTTCGGGGCAGCAATTAGGTGTTCTATGACTCAGTTCGTAAGACGGGCTGAGAATAATGCTCTTAAAGGTGGTCGTTCCGATTTATGTGTATTGTGTTTTCTACTTGATATGAGAGCCTGGCACTTGCACATACACACCATCACGTACCGTGGGAAACAAACTTGCGGTTTTGATGATAGACGCAATAATGCATGTTGCAAAGCCCTATTCAATACTGTGCTAAAATTGATGGTTAACCACTAAAACGGCGGTTTTTGTTTATATCTTGGGAATGAAATGGATTTGAGGGCTCAATTTTCAGGACGACAATGAGAAAAATACGGCCTTTCATCTGATATCAAAATCGGTCCCAAATATGATCGGAACACGCACCTTTAATAATTGGTTTTAATATTATAATCTAGGAAATCCGCATATTATTGTTCGTGTCATTGTGTGTAAAAACAAAAGAGAAAATAAACACATAATGACTTTAAGTTATTAATTGTACAGGGCAAAGAATAATTTCAGACTTGGTTTAAGCATTCAGTGGTTTTCTGCTCTTTTGGATTCATGTCTGTTTGATAAATGGACGTCTTCCAATTTTCTAATAATTACTTTGAAACGGCCTCTAGTCTACTTCGAAACCCATGATGGACCCTGGTAGTGAAATAATGCATATTACCCCCGCCATAAATATCATTCCAGTTTCACCAATGCCATTTCTTTACGAGGCTTATCAGGTTCAAGTTTCTTCGATTTCCTACAATTGTTCCATTTCAGTGACAAAATTATAAATTAACAAATGTACCTTTCATCCAGTAGATCGATAATCCTACGCGTATGTTGTTGTTCCTCAGGCTAGTAAATCGTTTTAATATATTTTCTTTATATTTTCTCATTTTCTTAACAGAATCACCACTGCGGAGCCTGGTATTCACGGTTAAGTGTGATTATCGTAGAAATATAAGTGAATTGTATTTGCAGGGGAAAATGACTGATCGAATGGCGCGTTCTGTATTCCCTGCTGGCCTTGCTACAGTCTCTATATCTTTCTGGTGTCGAGTATCACTTATTCTTAACAAAGTATGTGACTCACATTGATTATTTTAGGTTTGACCGTTGAGAGTAATGGGACAAACATGACGGCTATTTTCAACACTTCTTCTTTACCGTACACAATCAAGCGAAGTTCCTCTTCTGGACGAAAATTGCAAGATCAAATATGGCGAAAACCAAGCCATAGCAAGCAACCGCTATTTACAACTAGTCAAACTGATATACTGGGTATCTTTTTTCTACAATCTCATATAAGAATATCTAATGATAATTGGCTACACGTGTCGCGTAAAATTTGAATCAAATGTTTAACTACGCGGCATACAAATACACACACATACATATACCCACTGCCTTTTTTTCAACCACAACCTTAATTTTGAATATTTTTTAAACCCCAGTTAACAGTTGTGATATTTCTATTTTGAGGTTTCCTTTCTCTATACATAACAACATCTGAACTTCAATGTATCCCTGCCATCAAAAAGCTGTATGATCACTCCTAACGTGGATAACCTTCTAACGGTTCTCTTTAAACTTAACTGCCGCGATAAACCCGAGAAATTTCTCAACTTTTCCCATATCCAGCATGCCCTTAACCGCTCTTATAATTATACAAATTATTTTAGGTTTTTTCTTTTTTTAAAAAGTAAATTATATGTTTTTGTCATTAAAGAAATTATGGAAATGTTCCTCAACTTTGTATAAGGAAATGTAATATAACTTTTGTTCCCCTTAACTTAATCGAATTTGGTATTTTTAGGGGTTTAGCAGGAAAAAAATGTGAAGGGCACATCTTTTTCCGCAACTGTCTCTTATCCTTGCCTGTTGAAGACCACTCGCATTTGACAAACCACGATTGACACCCAGTGCGCTTTTGAACGCTTCACACCGGTGGGCAAACTATCTTCGTCAACCAGAAGACACACTATACGCTTTTTACAACTTTTTCTTTTGGGAGTGGACTTTTTGAAAGCAATGATAATTTCGATATGCTATCGTCCCGACGATTACCCGTTGCTGTGTGAAGGCCTATGACTATATTTACCTAGCATGATGGTTTTTTACGGTAAAACACGCGACTTGTTCTCGCTACGTGCTGGGCAACTTCTCATCATCGGCTAATCCCTGGATTATAGCATTATTCTCTGATCCTCCATGGGTGAGTAAGTTAATTAATGGTCAACAGTTTTGGATGTCTGTTCATTATCTTAGTGGCAATTTTTTTATTTGGGTTTTGTAAATTAAATTACGGATTACCATTACCTATCTTTCTCAACTACACAGATGTCCGATTGACGCTACGGTGGCCTTCTACGACTCTGGATTCCAACTGGTTGAACAGTTTCATCATTCAGAGTTTTGCAAATGCAAGGAGAATCGCCGTCGGTAAGTTCACACCTTTGAGATGCGTATGATCAATAGTCTTGGTCAAGATGCTCGCTATATCCCCTTTCGAGGTACATCCCCCCGTGTGCTGCATCTACAGAGCGTTGTTGTAGCACCCGTGTATATCATTGTTATTGAACCCCCCCCCCCCCCCCCCCCCTTGCCTTAGTCTATGTAAACCCTTGCTCGAACACTTCGTAGCCCGGGCAAAGCCCGGGGACTACGGCCCCCAATATGGAGTGTCCAATCAGAGTACCTTGATTATGTTTCAACCCGTACACTGGCATATAGAAAAGCCTAAACCTAGTCCGGCGCCCATTAACCTGTACACATGGCAACAGTATATGAAAAAAGGGTCTCAGAAATCTCTTTCATACCTTCCATATTACATTTTTATATACACGAATCACTCACTTTACAAACGAATTACTACCGTTCGCAAGTCAACCCTGCCGGCTACCCGAATCTCCTCTCCTATATTAAATTGCGAAATACAGAAATCGCCGGCCCACGGCGAGGCGCAGCCGAGCGTCTTGTGTTTTGAATTTCATACAACTTTGATTTATGCAACCACTTATGCCAAATGAGCACAGTAAGCTTACTCATTGGATAACGCTGTCGCTGCTTCATGCTGTCAATCATGAGTATAGCCGGAGCAATGACACGGGTCTGGTGACTGGGCAGTGCGTTCTTGTACCCTGTCACGCTTCATGAATAAATTAATCTCGATCCGTATATTACGTCATTGCATCGTATCTATGATGTGCTTTTAAAACTTGGAAGAATTCCTCGTCGCCCGTATATGGCAAAAAGAACCCCCGCGAAGACTTTTCCACAATCTCGGAAAAAAAAATTTACAAACTAAGCCATGACGCTTCGCTGAGCAGAAAATTCATCTGCACGTGCAGCGTCACTCGCTTTTCAATTGCGTTACCGAATAACATTGAAGACCGTATCACTGCACTGGCATTGTGGTTGGTGGGATTCCCAGCCGAGTTTGGATTTTAATACATACAGTATAGGCTATGATTTCAACAGCTTGCTACTGCAATAATTCACGCGAAGCGTCTTGAACCAATACTAGTATGATCAACTTGAAGGGCACTAGAAATGTCGTGGATTTTCACGAAAAGCACTCGTCACATCCATACCATTCATATTTTTCATACAGGGATTATTATAACGCATCTATAATTAATAATTGAACAGATTTGTGAGATGAGCTTTATGAGGTGCACTTTTGACCTCGAGGTTTACCATCCCGACGCCCCCCTCCCCCCCCCCCCCCCCCCCGGAAGAACGCTGTATCACATTTTACCTGGAATGTTTAACAATATGTTTGTGCTTTAACTTTGTGGTCTCCAAAAACGGCCTGTAGAGTTCTTTGTTTTAAGTCCCTCCTCCTTTTTTTTGCACAGGATTATATTTACAGGTCTACATTCCCGATTACTTCCAAGTTTGTCTTGCTCAATCTTTTAAAAAACAATACAAAACCGAGAAAACAATTTATTATTTTTTCAATTTTTTTTTTAAAATTTGGCTCATAACATAAAATAAAATTCATCGCAAAACCATTTTTGACGGATTTTGCATTGCTGGTCAAAAATCCTTGAAGAAAAAAAATCAAGGCAACTCCGTGAAAAAAAAGGCCAAATAAAATTGATCGCGATAGTCGCGCTCTCATTTACCTCCAAAGAATGTAATTATGTATACAGCTAACCAGCCAATTCGCCGTAAGTTCTGCTCAGATAACTACTTTCACTTCCCCACTGATTACGATAAAGGACAAATACCGAAGTTCCTTTACCAAAGGTATTTTTCTCGTAGGTCCTGCGGAAGCGCATATACCGTGCAAAAGAGGTCCTTGACAAAATGTTTTTGATGGTTTCCTAGGCAACATTGACCTGCTGATTCCAATTGCGATGATGCAACTTTTCATCCCTTGATCATTTTGAGATAAGGGAATGGGGTTCTAACAGGGGTAATTTTGGAAATCGTTTTCATCAGGGGTTAAAAGGCATCTTGACATGTTCAACTCGTTTCATGATTAAAGGGCAATTTCCTATATCTCTCCAAATTTGTGTTCGCACGACAACACAGAGGCCATAACGTTCAAGGTCATCATGGGGTAACATTTCTATTTGCCCGATTGGTTGTCAAATTGTTTCAAATCTTTTCATTCAAATTCTTCGAATGGGAATGTTACAACAGGAAATACACATTCTACGGTATGTAATCAACTCAATGATAGCTAACAGAGGCCAGCCCAGAGTGCTTCATCCCCCATTAGCCTGTAGGCTTTCCCACTTTTTACCGTAAAAGAGATCCCGTCTTTTATAGTGTCACCAAAGCACCATAAAATTGATTTTACATGTACTATCTATAAAGAGCGAAATCTGTTCATTAGATTTTTTTACCTCAGGGTGACCTTAAACCCTTTTTAAACAAATATGTTAAAAATTAATTGTTACAGATTTTTAATCCTTAGAACCAAAATGGAAATGTTTACACCTTTTTAATCCGTATGAAAAACGTTTACAAATTTGACCCCTGTTAATTTACCCCTTCCATATCTCAAAAATGCCAAGGGAAGTTGCTCCTCAAGATTTGTAATGAGGTTTCAATGGTGCCATAGAACATTCGTGGCACAGGACTATTTTAAAAGGTTCGTATGAGGTTAGTTCTACCGCGGGGGGCTATAGGGGTGTGCAAACTACATTTGAAGAAAAGAAACACAAGGACAAATCGTATTCGATAACGTTAATCCGGCAATATGTTTCAATTTCGGACCACCTGTTTTTTCACTCTTCTTTTCTTCTTGTTAAATCACGTAGTTTACTTTTCTGCAGGTCGGTTGTGGATAGTCAACACGGCAAATTCCAGGTGCTCACAAGGATGCATCGAAAGGGAGCAAGGAGTCACAGGACGTCATGCGTAGATCTGAATCTGATCTGCACACCGTAACCGCTGGCCTCTGATAGGGAGAAGGATGAGAGGAAAACAACAGAGCTAAAGGCCGCGAAGACAATTGACGGAGTTATTGGATTAAACATAATAATGTTAAGGTAAATAAGTCAAACAATTAGAGTGGTTGTTCTTAATAACCTTAGGACTTAATAACAAGGAAATAGTCTTTCAAAAGACAACCATTCGCTTAGCGAGGATGAGTGTATCAAATGGTAGTGTAAATACTTGAGATTAAAGGAAACCCCTCTCGCATTAGAGAGATGATAACCACAGTATATATGTTAGACATCAAACCATAATCATGCATAACCTTTAATTTTGAGTCACCCAAAGGTCCCTATTTTTGCAGTCACTGGTCACTGAATGGCCCCTGGGTTTGGAAACGCCCACAGCCTTACACCCATATTCCATTAATAGGTGAGTCCCCTCGGGCATTTCACACTGTTACTTTGGCCAATTTACCAATTCCAAGAAAAAGAAAAGCAGGTCCCCCTGTTCACCAATTCAATCCACTAAATATCTCGTGAAAGTGTTATATGTTATTTTGTTTTAATTTATCGTCTGAGTGGCGACGTTATTTCTTGGTAAAAGATTTAGTAGGCTATTTCAGTCAACTACAGTTGTCACAAGGATTTTATATAGCCTACAAAATCCTTGTTCAACAGTTCAGCAAGGTGGAAACATTGTTGGTAGTGTATCAATCAAATAATCCTAAATATTTAACCACATCCCATTAACGGATACAACCTTCAAACGTCCAGGACACATGTTTTAAAGGTCCATGGCCCGATCCGGTCTATGGCCTCGTCCCCAGAAGCCCAGAATACCGGAAGTGGTCAACATTGTGATATCAGAAGAACAGCTACATGTAGTTTTCTCATTTACCCTGTGAAATCTTAGAGCCAAAGGATGTTTGGTGTTTGGAACGTTATGAGCGAAAATGTGCCCATTTTGGCGACTAATATTAGTTTTATATTAGTTACTCTATGGGCTTACAAAAATTACGTTGTTAGCTCTCGCATCAAAACGGATTGAAAAATCGGCGTGAAACTTTACAGATGGGGTTTTGTGTGAAGGCCAATCTATAAAGATGACAACTTCATATCTTTAATTATCTGGGCATTGTACCCCTAATGGTACTCTCGAGACCATGGGCCAGATCATGCATATATTGTAATGTACTAGACGTTATCCACTGTGGATGGTTGGGCTGTCCATCCAATGCAAAAGTTTTTCTAGCTGCCGTAGGGAAGTAATGAATTCTTGTAGGCATATCCCATGTCCCTAAATCTTAAAGAATGGGAACCAGAGGACTTTGTACTGCTACATGAGACAACCATCTAAGCCTAAAAAATTGTTTGATTGGGCGTAACATAGCAAAAAATAGGTTTAGGTAGGTCGGATTTTTTTTTTATGTTTCACATACCAGACACAAAATATATGACACCATACAAAACAATGGCACATCTTCAATTTTTCAGTAAACACAACTTTTTTTATTTGTCATGTTTGAATGTCATGCAATCTTTAGAGTACCGAAGTATGAACGTCTTAAATTCCTGTTTTTGCATTTCAGCGTTTTCATGAACCATAAAAAACAAAAAAAATATTTAGGTCGGCGGTAAAGAGGGGTCGGTCGGTTTACGCCATTCAAACCTATTTTTTTTAGGCCTAACTCTGTGCATGAGTATTGCTGTGTATTATGCCAAACATTTGCTTGCTGCACACTTTTTCTAGGGTATAACTTGCAATGTTGGGGCTTTTATCCACTCCGAATTTATACCATCTTCGATGAAAAACCGCATAGTGTTAGTATGGAACACCGGAAACTGACCACATATACTCAAGCCAAACACAAAAATATTTAAAAAAGTTTTAACATAAAATGATGAGGGTATTGGCGCTCGCTATTTGTAGTTTCCCTATATCTTACTGAGGGTGGATATATGTTAGTCCTTTATTTTCTTGCTTTAAAAAAAGCTTGTAATATGTGATCATAATAATAAAAATATATTTTTCTTAAAATCACAGGGTTGGCAACTTGCTACATGCACATGTATACAAACATGCATCGAACGTGCGAGACTTTCTTGCTTACATCAATCACACATTTTGAAACGAATGTCCTTTTTA
>JAMKCH010021597.1:0-26321 GCA_023653785.1 Ophioderma brevispina
TCACTCTCTTAGGCATTCAATATTTGTATACTATCTTATGGAAGGCCCTATGGTATCCAAAGATGAAAAAATGTGATTTCACTCATGCAGAGACTAACCTACTTCTTCAAATGAGAAAATGTTTAGAGCTATTCTAGTACAGGGTGTCCCAACAACAATTAGAGCTATTTTAGTACAGGGTGTCCCCAAAAAAGTTGTGCATTCAGATATGCTTCAATTTCTCAACAAGTGATGAATGGATGTAGTATCGCTTGATGTGTAGATCCCAAAAACTTACACACAACTTTAACATTTAGCCCATCTCACAATTGACCTCAAATGACCTTTGACCTTGGAATGTGACCTTTGATTGCAGCATATAGAGATTGCCATATTGCATCAAGGACCTGAATTTGGTTGCAATTGGACTTATCCAAACTTGCATGTAACTTTTCTCATAAGGGCTTATCTTCAAGGAGCTATTAAAATATACCTTTATGTAGAACTAAGCAAATGCTACAACAATCCACCCATGAAAAACAGATTAATGCAGAGATGCCAGTGAGTGTTACCCAAAAAAATCTGAAAAAGTGCATAAATTTTGATAAAAATGACCCAAAACAGGCTGAAAGTAAATGAAACTGTAGAAATTTGGGAGTAAAAAAATCTGAAATCTGGTATCTCTGTTAATGATGCCTAGTGGTTATTTTGTCCATTTCAATGGGAGTTATTGATTATCAATGCATGAGATCAATAATGAATATTTAATAATCTTTTCCTGGAAATGGCCAGTGAACACAACTGTTGAAAAACAAACTCATGTGCGTTTGGCTGGACTCGAACCGGCAAACATCCGTATTACTAGTGACGGCGCCCTTACCAATTGAGGTAACAAGCCAGGGTTGGTAGAGGAGCGATAGATATTATCTATAGGTGCTAGGTCCGAAAGGTGTCCATCGCTTTCCTAGCGGATAGCATATCAGAACGGTATATTTACATATACAATTTATATTTGTTTTTGAAATTTTTGTATGAGATCATTTGGTGGCAAAACCATGTGCATTGACTAATTAACCTCAGAACATGACAGAAATACACTATTAAATGAATACTAGTGTTGTATCTGAACATAAGTGATATGATATTGACATCATATTTTATAATGACAGTTTTTAAGCGGGCATGCATCGTGCATTCTAAAGGGTGGATTGTCTAGTGTTATACATGTATATTCAAGAAACTAAGAGCAATGGATGTTGAAACTTTACAATTAAGATTCAAGTCAATTGTTATAAGTAGTGAAATTAATAAACTACAGATGGGATCAATGACAATTAATGTAATGTTCTTTCATGTGTGTCATTTCTAAAAACATTTACAAAGACAATACTGCAGATATAGCTACAGGATAGACTGGATGGCACCTACACCAAGCTTCTTATGCGAGTACAAAACACATCCTGGCGTGAGCACATGACCAAAGCACAGATATATGGAGATATCCCTCCAATTTCATCTTCTGTTGCCCAACGCCGTGCACGATTTGCCGGCCACTGTCATCGTGTGATTGATCAAGTAGTCTCAGACGTCACATGTTGGAAGTTACCATGCCAAAACAGGGGTCGTCGCCCCTTTAACTACATTGATGTGATTGCTCGAGACATCCAGCAGGATCAATCTGACATCCCCAACTTAATGACAAACAGGACATTTGGCGCTACATGGTGAACAGCATCTCGGCTGCGGCCGTTAGATAGATAGTTAGATATTATCATGAAACTTACTCTATGGTCAGAATATTTTTTATTTATTTTCATACAAAGAAAGCAAGGCAAAATCCAATGTTTACAATTTTTAGGCTAGAAATTGAAAATCAGCCTATTTGCAGCAAATATTGCAAATTTTGTAACTTCCTGTTACCGTGGCATCATTGTGACAAAATAAAGAAATGTTGGTGCTTATTTGGTATCTATTGAAAGAGAAGACCATACATTGATACCAAGTTTACCATCATTGAGTGTTTCATTAGCAAAATAGGCAGAACTAGAATTACTCTGTGTAATTATGTCTCTGCCAACCCCATATGACTTCTAGATGACCTTTGACCCCATGTGTTAAGGTTGCTCGACTCCATCTGAGCCTCTTTGAAATTCAGAGATATCCATCTGGACATGTATCCATACACTGCTTATTTCATAGTCCCCTTCTCAAATAAAATTTCTTGTTTGAGGCCAGAAAGGTCGCATTTGTAAAGACATGTCCCATCCAAACCAATACTATTATGCAGTAAGTGGCTCTGGAAATGACTCTTCAGGTGAAACAGCCGCACCAAAGAACCATTTCCAGATCCACTGATTGAAAGTAAAGATTAACCATACTACACGGCGCACACAATATATACCATGGTAGCTATTGCCCTAACAACCTTCTCACATGCACATGACAAATTTTTTGGGGTTGCAACCCAAATTTCTGATGTGGCAAATCACTAATAGTACCTATAACATCTCATGTAGTTTACTGTTGCTGTCAAACTTCTGAAACAATAATTAATTTTCAAATAAACCTCATTCCCTTATTGAGCACACATACACACAAATTAGTTAAGTCCAATTTACAGATAGAGCCAAAAAAAACACACAGGCTAACTGTAATTATACGTTCCGAAACAGAAAATATGGAAAAACCAACAAGAAAGAAACCAGAATGACATGATACTAACTTACCGTTGGTGTGGGTTTATCAGGAGACAATTTCTGAATGACTAATTTCAATCTGGATCATCCAATAAACCCATCATACTTGTTCTAGGTCATTGGATTCTTCTACAGGGCTGCTCAAATTCAACGCCTGTACACCCTAGCTCTGAAAATGAAAGTGAAACAGTGATATAATTGTGTCTCATTTTTTTGAAATATGATTTAAAAAAATCTTGTATTCCCACCCTCCTCCAAAGGGCAAATCAGAGACATTAATGCAATATCAAATTCCTGCAAAATCTGAACCATTTATTTTGGGGCATTGCTTCCAAAATCTGAATTGGTGGTATATCGAAGGGTGGGCTGATATAACATAACTGGCTGAAGCTCAATTTAGAGGGATAAATAAATAGCCCGGCATTTTAACTCAAGGTTTTTAGACGCAAAAAGAAGGGGGGGTTGGCGGTGTGTCCCAAATAAGTCATCCATAATAGCATGCTGAAGTTTTTTGGTTGTGCAATTTACTTCCTGCTTTATAGGCCAGGATGCTTGAAATATATGCTTCAAATGCCTTTTAAGTTCTGTGTCTATGATGGTCCTTTTGGTACTGGGGTGGTGGTGTGTGTCCCAACTGGGGCCCAAAGTGGGGGTGCTTTTTTGTCGGCTGGACAAGTGTATTGCAGAGAGGTGTTTTTAGTGGAAGAGGCATTTTGAGTGGACATTGGGAGTGCAGAGAGTGAGGCTATTTAGTTTCATTTCACTTGACCAAAACATAGTTGGGTGAGAATTTTTAATAGTTTAAGGACAGTGTTAACCCTAGTGCTTTTGTTTTTACACGATTTTCTGATTTTTGCACCATTTTAAACATCAACCTGTGTTCTATCGTTACCAACAATGGTTATCCCCTGTAGACAATCCTGGGCTGTATTTTTTTGCCGATTTAAAACAGCTATTTGACTTTTTTTTTTTTTTTTTTTTAGATGCAATATCAAATTCCTGCAAAAATGGCATGGTCATACATCTCAGAAATCTGAACCATTTATTTTGGGGCATTGCTTCCAAAATCTGAATGGGTGGTATATCGAAGGGGTGGGCTAGATATACATAAACTGAAAAGCTCAATTTAGAGGGATAAATAAATAGCCACTGCATTTTAACTCAAAGGTTTTAGACCAAAAAAAGAAGGGGGTTGACTGTGGTCCCAAATAAGTCATCCATAATAGCATGCTGAAGTTTTGTTGCAATTTACTTCCTGCTTTATAGGCCAGGATGCTTGAAATATATGCTTCAAATGCCTTTTAAGTTCTGTGTCTATGATGGTCCTTTTGGTACTGGGGTGGTGGTGTGTGTCCCAACTGGGGCCCAAAGTGGGGGTGCTTTTTTGTCGGCTGGACAAGTGTATTGCAGAGAGGTGTTTTTAGTGGAAGAGGCATTTTGAGTGGACATTGGGAGTGCAGAGAGTGAGGCTATTTAGTTTCATTTCACTTGACCAAAACATAGTTGGGTGAGAATTTTTAATAGTTTAACATTTTCTTGATAAAATATGATTATAAATGTTTAGATTTTAACATATTAATTGGTTTGCATGCAATGTTTTTAACATGCCTAATGTTTTTCTATGGTGCCTTGTTCTGATGCCTCAATAACCATATTCAGTCATTCATATTCTTGGTTAAGTCCAAATGATATGCATGTGTATGTGCATGTATGTACATGTTAAAGCAATAATATCACATTTTTTAAGAGCACGCCCCAAATTTTCATATTTGTGAGATTTATGAACAGCTGTGTTGATAATTGTCTCGTAAACTACACTTGTGAACAGTAATGCTCAAAAGTGTGGCTGTGTTATGAAATAAGTGATTTGGGGATTGCGTGCAACCCTGTGCACACACACAAACGCAGCCTCGTTCTGCCCTATTTCAATGACACCAGAAGAATTGTTCAGACGAAATAAACCACAATGTTAAAATTTTCAGGCTACTGAAAACCCTCTGAGGACTACTGTTTGAAATAATTTTTTAGTCCATGGTTGTAAAGCCCATCACACTTCAATGTATCGTGGCTACGTACGCTAAGGAATGCCATTCTTGGCGATTTGGTGATATTCCTTTTGTGATTTTTTTATGTCCGTCAAATATGTTATTCATATGGTCATGATCGTTTTAACAACAAGTACATTGAAATGGATTGAGCAAGCACAAAACTTCAAACAGACTCCTTTAATGAACTGTCATGCATTGAACGTAATTTGTCTGTAAATCTCCAAGTCGTTTGTTCATCGTATGTTCCATGTATATTAGTAATTCATTCATTCAAGTTAATTTGTGACAGGACTTAAACCAACCTGTCCCTCCCCCTAACACACACATACGCAAATTTTGCATAGTTCTTACTCTGATGATGATGATGTGGTGTAGAGTTCCGTTTTCGGTCGCATTGCATCTCCTGGAGCCAGACTCTGAAAAAAACCAATAATAATCATAATATTTATTTGAATTACCAAAATTATGACCAATGTATGATAAGAAATCAAATTAATTAAAGGGTCATGGCCCAATCGCTAACAACCTCATCCCCAGAACACCAGATTTTACTAAAGTGGTCAAAATTTTGATATCTGTGAAAGCTACTTTTTTTCTCATTTACCCTGTGAAATCTTAAAAACTTATGGATGTTTGGTTTGGAAGTTACAAGCAAAAATTGGCTCCATTTTGGTCGACCAATATTAATTTTACAGAGTACGCTATAGGGCTCACAAAATCAAATTTTTAGCTCTCACATCAGAACGGATTGAAATATCGGCGCAAAAATTAACAGAAGGGGATTTCGGGTAGACTCCACTCTATCAAGTTGAAAATGTTACTACTTAAATCAGGCCATCCCCTTTAAACCACAGCTATGACATCACACTATAGTGCTCTTATTTTGCATGAATAGAGCGATGGTTGGAATACCACACCACTAGTGCATGAATGGAATCAAGCGATGATCGGAATAACAAACCATTTGTGAGATTGTAACAAATGGAATGGTGCATACCTAGGAAAATCAAAGGGTTTCAATACTTTCCAGAGAGAAAGTAGTTCATGGACAGAAAGCATTTCAAGCCTCTGCTAGCCAGAGTTTTCCATACCTTGTGTAATATACATTTTGCATTCAGCTCAAGATTTCAATGGACAATGTTCTCCAGGAACTCTTGTATAGTGAAAATACTTCCATGGTGTCAAAATTGTACTACATGAACACTTTGCCTGATTTTAAAATCTCCTGTGTCTATTGATGTAGTGTTGAACAATGTTCTCTCCAATGATTTTTACACAGATAACTTTAACATTGAATTGCATCTGTTTTTATCAAGCAAGTATTAATAAATGCAATATAAATTTTCAAGTAATAATCTAATTTTTTAATTGAATGTAATAATAAGAACCATGTTTAACGATGAATACCGACTCTGCAAATTTTGCCATTTTTTCAAATGCAATTTTCTCAGGAACTTTTTTATATTTTGGTTCAACATCCATCACTGTGTAATACATCCACCAAAATATGTGCTAATTGTTTAGCAAAATTTCTGGAGGGTTTCATGTCTCTTGACTATTTAGAAAGCCTCATAGCTTCCACTAAGCCAAACCTACCTTTAAGTTTCCTACCCTATGTCTGATAGATACAGGGCTTTCAGCAGGCGATGATGGTACACTGCCTGATCTTAAATAAGCATCAGTGTACGGGTTAGAGATGTTAATATCATGAGTTCCATACATAGCTTCCAGTAAGCCAAACCTACCTTTAAGTTTCCAACCCTGTCTGATAGATACAGGGCTTTCAGCGGGTGACGATGGTACACTGCCTGATCTTAAATAAGCATCAGTGTACGGGTTAGAGATGTTAATATCGTGAGTTCCATACATAATCTTAAATAAGCATCAGTGTAAGGGTTAGAGATGTTAATATCGTGAGTTCCATACATAGCTTCCACCAAGCTAAACCTACCTTTAAGTTTCCCACCCTATGTCTGATAGATACAGGGCTCTCAGCTGGTGATGATGGCACACTGCCTGATCTTAAATAAGTATCAGTGTACGGGTTAGAGATGTTAATATCATGAATTCCATACATAGCTTCCACTAAGCTAAACCTACCTTTAAGTTTCCCACCCTATGTCTGATAGATACAGGGCTCTCAGCGGGTGATGATGGTACACTGCCTGATCTTAAATAAGCATCAGTGTACGGGTTAGAGATGTTAATATCGTGAGTTCCATACATAGTTGATCTCGACCGAATGTCAATGTCTTCAGCATCCTGTTTAAATAAAACAAATATGTTAAAACCACTAGCAATGCTTTTCTACAAAATGTAAACAAATTACAACCTCAATTTTGGTCAAAGTTGACTTTTTACAGTTATTTTGGAATTGTTGTAGTAAGTGCCCAGCAAAGTGATCAAGCTGAAAATAATAACTTTTATTTACAGAAAATTTGTGAAAGGTGTTAGCATTCAACACTTTTTATGTCTATGCACAGTCAATAATGGTATCATGGGTACAATTTTTGGTTTTGTGATTAGGATTAGCATTACTTTAGTATAAGGGTTAATGTTTTATGGACTGTTGGTGGTTAGGGTTTGTGGTTATAGGCAGAAGGTGTAGTGAGTCCATCCCACAATGCACCATTTTGGAAAATTTCACCTCAATAAGGTCATGTGATCCCACAAAAATCCTATTTAACACATAAAACCCCAACGTTTACACTAATTTTAGCCCACAAAGTGCTTGATCATGAAATGTTTTGTAATCCTTAAACTTCTTGAACACATATCCCTAAAACTGCCAATTAAGAGCGAAATCGGACATAATAATTTGGAAAAATGAATTAATGATAGGGGCTTTTAGATTGTGTAATTTTAAAACTTCTCATCAACTCTCACATGTAAATTGGTACAAAGCCCACCCTGCCTTCCATGTATGGAAACTAAACCAACTCCTTGATTACAACTTTTCTGGTAAGTGCACCAAATAACAAGTCACAATGTCCAATATCTTCTCTAAACTCAAAACTTATTGGCTGGTATTCTGAAAGGACACTAACTGTATTATCCAAGTTTAAACCAGGGTTAGTCCTACATAAGTGGACTTTGTGCGAATGGGTGAGACAAATTCTCATGGAGGGGTCGGAATGGCCCATCATTTCTAGATTTCTCAACCGTTTACATTTAACGTCACAGTTATTTTGAAAGGAAAAAGGTCCACTCTGTAGGGACTAACCCTGGCTAAAACACAGGTCTAAGTTAGTCTCCCCCTTTCAGACCAGCCATTATGATTTCTGGCTTCTTATTGGAGATAGATCAGGCAAGAAATTACACCTAGCTTCACCAAGACTTAAACCACTAACCTTCAGCTCCAGAAAGGCTACCCTAATCCAATACAAACTGATTGCCAGATGCGTGTTTTCATAATACTAATAGTGTATGGACTAAAGCAAGACAATTAAAAACATCTACTATAGTACAGAGCATCACCCTACTACTATGTGGACATCATCAGACGGCACACTATATTTTGCACAATTGTGCATGTGTGTGTGGGCATTCTTCTATTGTTCACTTCTTCGTTCTCTTGATTGTAACAGAAATGGATTGCAAATTTGAAAAGTTTTGAGCCCATCCTTATTATACTTATGGACAAAATCCTTTGGAATGGTTAGTTAGGATTAGTAAATCCTTAGTTACATTTGGTTTTGTCCCCACTAAGAGGTATGGCTGGATTCACCTCACACTCACAGCAAAACTGCCACCATATGAGGATTTATTGGAGCAAAAATAAATGACCAGATGCCCTTCCTGATGCCAATCCATAGTTTTCGGCAGTGGGCCTCGCCTTTGTGGTGGGGCAACCATGCCCACCATGCAAGGCATCATGATACCAAAAGCAGGGATGGCCGCCATTATTTCTCCAGATCCAACACACTTGTAGGTGATTTTCTTTTTCATTCTACAAGGGTCACCAGCTACCCCCTCATCAGATTTCATTAGAAACCTGAAGAAGTGATGGATTAGCCAGCAAACAACAACTCAGCCCTGGGGCAGGTAGTACTGGTTACCAGGATACCAGTAACAGCCCTCAAAGGAAAACTTGACCTGCAATGGTTGTGCATTAAATATGCACACATGTCTAAGCACCAGGTGCTGGTCCTTAACCAAGTCCCTCAAGCATTGTCCCAGCGTGCTTCGTCTGGGACTATGTTATATATAGATTTAACACAACAACTCTCTATCCTTGCAGGCAATAGCCGATTAACTAGGTACTGGGCATGCAAAGCCACTTTGAAATACAAACCTTTGATCCTTTCATTCTGGTCTTGACATGCTTGGTGGCTGTCTTCACTCCAGCAATCCCTACTCTACCAATGTCCTTTGTCTGCAGAATAAGTAGATGACACAAAAACTGAATCAACCTTACAAAATCATCCTTAAGTTTAACTCCAATAAAGTCACTTTATTCAACGGCCCTGAATAGAGAGAGGAAACATTGATGAGATTATATGGTCTCAGATTGATGTTTTGTTGGTACTTCCTCAATTTGTTTCTTACAAAACCAGGCGACATCCCTCCACTGATGGCTTGGGAGAAATCCAGTTATAAAAAAAAACAGTGGGCATGAAATGAACAATTAACTACAATGTACATTTTAGGAATGATGCAGATATCTATTATTTGAAATAATCAAAGTACTGTGATCTGTGGGTTACTGACAAACATCTAGATGATAGAAATGAATAAAATGCTGATGTACTAACAAAGTCTAAGGTGAAAAAAAGTCCTGTTCCATGGGCCTGACTTGGCATTTTTTACATTTGTTGTATGCATGTAAAATCGGTTGCTTTTTGGTAAAGATTGTAATGATTTTAAGGGCCATTTGAAAACAATTGTCAGCATACTGACTGACCAGACCAGGCTGCAAATGCAATGCCTCTCAAGGCCAGCATTGATACACATCTTACTAACAGCAGCTACGTTTTAGGACAACAGACACAGCATACGTCTTGCCTACCAACACAATTCATGCCAAAAAATATACAAAAATGCCCCAAAACACAACATTTGCTCAGAATTTTCAAATTCCAATTTCATAGAATTTCAAAGAAATGTCATTACTTGCATACCTGCAAATTTCACAAGAATGGATAAGACATGGGAAACTAGTTTAACAAAATATTGGCTTTCCTACTCTATTTTTCTACTTGATGCTATAAGTCTAGATTTATAGGCTAAAAACAAAAACAACCCACTGCCTGACCCTCAGGCATGTAAGATGGCCTAAAGTGTAAAAGCCTGAATGTGGCCTGATAGAGTATGAGAATTTGGGTTAAAACCTCCAAACAGTCTGAAAATGAATAAAACTGTCTGAATTCAGGCTATTGCCTGAAAACTCCAGTGAGCCCTACTTGAAAGGTCTGTCCACCCACAGAACAGGAGATTTTATCACCTCACTAGCTTCTGATTACATGAGTTTATCAATGAAATGGTGTTTGATGCATAAACAATGAACAATTATGATGAAAATTAAGAATCTAGTAGGGGTTATGGTCTTGTTAAGGATCACATGGGAATAGAGATCATTAGTGATATGACTTCAGTGGAGTGGGAAATTGCTTAAGACATTGTGACAATCCTTAACCCTGACACCGACTCAAACTAAGTATCTATTATAAGGACTTACAGACATACTCAAAATTTAACTTCAGTTTTACGAATTTCTTGATATGTCTGCAAGTCCTAAAGGTACATATGGGTCATGTAAGTGTCGACTTAAAAGTTGTCGAAAACACAATTTTAAAAACTGTGTAAAAATTAGTTCTATTTGTCTTCTGGTAATGGCATATTTTGGTGGATGGGATAAATGCACATAATAACCACTAGATTAAAGGGATAGCAGCGATTTGATTAATCCGAAACATGAAAAAAATCATCAAAATTCATATTTTTAATTTGTGTTACTGCACATGGATATGCGAAGCATAACTTACAAGTGGTTGGCTTGAAAAATCCGGTATTAAAAGACAAGGGAGTACTTTTATCTGATTCAGTAATTTATAGGTGCGTATCTAAATTTTGACTTGAGATCGAAAAGCCTTTCCCAGTGAATTCACAGATTTTCAGCGTGATATTGTGGACCATGAACAATAACAGTTTTGAACTCAAACACAAACATTTTGATCTTGTTATTCTGTACTGGGGATAAACACTCAGCTGTTTAGTGTAGATTTTGAGCCGCCGGTCGCTGTATGCCTATTTGCGGGAGACGGGTATCAAATTTCCTCAATACTTCATTGTTTTTTCACTATTGGTGGGTTTGTTTCTACATAAGCAGTTATATGGAATTGTACACACACTTATCCTGATTTATAAATTCTTTCCATTCCACATTTTTTTATTTCGCCTCCTCATCGCATTATCGCTGCTAATGCCCTTTAAGAGTATTTTCATAACAAATGTCTCCTAACAAATACTATCTTTAAAATATAAGCAGAGTAGGCCATCATTACATGATCAGCAAACAAAATATTATTTCTTTAGCTTTTTCACATGATTTTTTTGTCATCAGGATCATTATAAACGAATATAAATCAAGAAAAAGAAAACACAAATCAAAGTGCCATGGAATGAAAGTAGAACCACTAATGATAGTTAAATTATGCTTCAGAACCCCACTAATAAACTCATAAATTAAGGTGCATTTCATATCCTAGCCCTTCACATATTTTTATGGTTCACTAGCTGTACCACAGAAATGGTTAATTACAAAATTTCAGCCGATTCTGAGTGTGGTTTGATTTTGGAGAAAAATTTCATCTCACGCTGCCCCCAAAGGCCACTGAATTGTAATTTCTGTCTTCTTCAGAAGTAGATCAAATTTGCAGGATATTAGGCACACATACTATACTTGGGCCAATGGTTCATATGAAATAAAAATCTCAAATTTTCTGTAGGTTCCTGGGAATGAAGCTGTGATCAGGAAATTCCCTTTATTGGAATGATGATGTTATCTATTGCTTTAAGTTGATACCAAATTTAGTAGATATTTCATTAGCAAAATCAAGACATAGTTACAACACACCCCCCCTTTGTAGAAATTTACAGAAGTTGCATATCTAGATACCATGGTTTTAGCTAAATTTTGAGTTCTATTTCAATATAAGATATTTGAAATGCTACTGTTTTTGGACTACTACTCAAAATTGCATAAGAAAAACGACAATCCCAGCCAGCAATAGTCGTTTAGAGAATGTCCACATGCAGTATAGCAAATCACGAACAGGTTGGAAGCATTATAAATTTACAGAGAAAAATGCAAATTGAATCAATGTCTAAGAACAATGTTGAGTCCATTTGCAATTCGAAGTAAATTTTTAAAACCTCTCAACATGATACTTAGTCAATTTCAATGCAGATTGGACCACTGGAGGTTAGGCAAATAACAGAAGTTGTCTCAGTAATAAAAAATTGCCCTATGCACAAATGATTTTTTTTAAAATTTGGTAAAAAGGCTGCTATAATTTATCTTTTTATTTTAAGAATTTTGGCTAGCTGAAATTTATTTTTTTTAAACAACAAGAAAGAAAAGTCTCAGAAAAACCTACAAAGAATAAAATAAAAATAATTTTTAAAGGCTATGCACAAATCCTCATACAACAGTATTTGTCTGTGAATGTGAAAGTGAATCCAGTCACACCCCCATTAGCGGGGACAAAACTGAATTAAAACTCGGATTTATTAGTACTATTTATGCAAAAGGGCTTCATGTTTTAAAATGTATTATCTAACTATTGTCTGATTAAAACATTCTCATAAACACTAGTCTGTAACTATAAATAAACATATGGCTTTCACAACCAGCAACGCGCATACATTTGGAGGTCAATACGTGGATCCTGGGTTTCCTATTGGAAATCGTTTTTTACCGAAATTCCTATCCCACATGCACCAACGATGTACGAGTAGATATGCATCCACCTCCCATGCACGCTGCAGTTTAGTGCGCCCCTTTAAAAATACGCGCAATTTGGTGGTGCAAAAATTACAAGGCAATCAAAGAGTACTTGTTTTTTACTGGTAATAAAAATTAATGTTACAGCAAACGGTGTTCACCACTTATGACAGAAAATGACCTCTGGACACAAAAACACCATAGAATATATAGGCGTTATTTTATTTTATCTACTCGTACATCGTTGGTGCATGTGGGATAGGAATTTCGGTTAATTAAAAATGATTCCGGTAGGAAAACCAGGATCAGTATTGCAATGTGGTGCCTGATGATCAGGCTCATGGTCCAAGTTATTTTTTGAAGATGATGCAATTTTATTTCAAAGAAACATTCCAAAAGATTTTTGGCTCTCTTTTATACCAAAGTTTCATTGCTATGCTTGCTCACAAAAAAATTTTGGGTTTCTTTGGCCCTTACTTGCTCTGGACCTGCTCATTCAAACAACCTTACATAGCCTTCATTATAAGTGTACAATATATGAGAATGGTATGTAGAATTTAGTATATTTAGGATCTGCCATGGTTCAGGAGAAGAAATGAGAAAGATGCATGCTATTAGCGTAAGCGAGTTACAGGTAAACCACCACCACTAACAAACAGCACAACAAATTGATGATGACATCTATACCACCATTACAGTGTTGAAGCCCTTTTGTAAGGTGGCCTGCACTTCATCAGTCTTGACCTATGACACGGAATAATGACTGCCAAATGAAGGATACACATCTGTCATGAAAGATCAGAAAGCATTATTTTCTTCTATTCTGAACAATTAACATCCACTTTAGTGAGAATTGAGCCTTATTGCTGAAGGGACCATGCACTGATTTGAATTTACACAATGTAACTCTCTAATTAGTTTGGTTATGTTTTTGTATGAAGATTTGAAAATGGTACATTTTAGGTACATTCTGGGAGGGATATGTAAAGACACTATCAGCGATTCACCCGAAAGAGACAAAATAGTAAATATGCGGACTAACTTAAACGTGAAGAAAGGTCTGTTATGAATTCTTAAAAGTTCCTTTTCAACTAAAGAATGACAGAAGAATAAGGGAAAAAAATGGCAGTGTTCAAGATACAAATCTTACATTCAATTACGTGGCTGTATTAAAGTGTCCGTAAGGAGAGTAATAACAAAATATTTGATTTGACCTGTATTAAGATTGCTTTAGTCTTTACATTTGCAGGATATGTTAACGATACCTGTACTTGTTACAGACATGCAAAAATCTGATTTCTTGTTTTCTTTTTGATTTTCAGGATTTAAACAAATCACTGATAGTGCCTTTAAAGGCTGGACTCAGGATTTCCCAAGGAGGGCGCCCCCCAGTTTTTCAAACAAATTGTGTTTTCGCATATACATAATGCCTGTCAATTATCCTAAACCTCTGTATGAAATAGCTAAGCTCATATCGACTAGTCCTTCATATAGAAAATCACACTTGTTTTAAAATTACGGATCTGGAATTTTTGGTATAACAGTATCCTATGGCACGTAATTGTACATAAATGTTACTGCATTGCAAACGAAAAAAATCAAATTCATCTCAGACTTGGAATTGAGCCATTTAGGTTGACTATCTTTAGTTCTAATTGACTACTTTTACTTATACACACAAAAATTATATTTGGAAATCTCTGAATCAAGCTTTAAAGACACTATCAGGGATTTGAAAAATATTGAAATTGGCAGGAATACCTTCAAAGTGACGGAAAGTCTGTAGAATTCTAATAAGTTACCTTTCCCAGCTGAAGAATTGACAGAAAGGAAGAAGAAAACGGCAGCAGTGTCCAAAATGCGATTCTCCATTCAATTACGTGTTGTAGTAAGTGTCCGTTCGGACAGTAATGACTAAAATCTCCGGTTCTGTCCTTATTAGGTTGCTTCTGGTCATATCATTTGCAGGGTTTTTTTAGGTTAGGAGACCTGTACTTGTTGCATACATGCAAAAATCTGATTTTTGATGATTTTTTCGATTTGCTGATTAGCAAATCACTGATAGTGTCTTTAAGTATTTGATTTGTTAGGAAAATGGGGAATTATTGGCAACAATGATAAGCACGATAGCGAATTTAAAAGCAAGGCGTTAAACCATAAACAGAATCATCTTATTCTGAGAAGCACATATGTTATTTTGATCTGCAACGAATACCTGCAACAATCTTGACCTAATCAGAAATACCAATAGGCGGACTCATTCAAAATGTTAAGGTCTGCATAGTTTTGTGTACTAGCAAAAATCAATGAATACACACTCAGCTTGACAAACAAAATAATAGCACAAGTCCACAGGGGCGCATGCCAGTATGGGTTTGTCACACCGGAGCAAATGCACTGATTTTGCCAAAATTTTTTAGCTAAAAAATCTGAATAAAACATTTTTATACAAATCAGAAATAACAGTTGTGGACCCAATACAGTTAAAGTATTTTGAGGAGTTTCTGACACATTACACACACACAAAATTAGTTCACTTACGTGTGAGCTTTCGACTTGCTGACGCAAAGTCTTATCAAACTGCTAGTGACGATAACGGTATGGTTAAAAGAAAATCGCACAGAACACCCACTTAACCAATCCAATTAACACATTGTTGTGCTCAATTAGCATTTGCAAACCACATGGATTGACAATATCAATGCATTGATCATTACACCCAGGTATCTTCGAGGAATAACCCCCCCTCCTGTGGCCGACTTGTGGATCCTCATGGGGTGGCCAGCCCAAAGACTACGCACCACATACAATTTCATCATCATTATGTTTTGGATACATGTTTCCCACACATGGATCCACACCCCCCCCAAACCATGACATGGTTACAATATTCATTCAGGTGCCACACACATGCCCATACGCGCATTGGTTGCACAAGCACACAATAGACATACAGGAATAACATAAAGTCATTTAAAAAGTCATTTTAAATATATTTAAATGTATTTAAAAATTGTATCAGTTGATAAGAGTCCTCCTTGCATTTCCCAACATATCTGCTTTTTTATGAGGGTGGGTGTTAGGTCCATTCATGCTTCCACTGTGCTCACTGCGGTGGGGTATGTGGGGTGTGTGGTGTGGATGAGGGAGCCATATGGACTAATGCAGCAGCACGCAGTTCAAATTGCATTGGGCTGCTGTGCTGGGTCGGAGATGGTTAATCCATGTTTGCTGCACTATAGTGCAGTGCGGTGAATGGAAGTACGAATGGACCTTTCGGGTTATATGTTAGGTGAGTTGGTGTGGGCATGTGGTATGGGTTTTGGTGTGTGGTTATCCATTTGAAAACAAATGTCAGCCATAATGATGACCGACCAGGCTGCAAATGCAAGACTCTCAGGCAGCATGAACACCTCTTCCACTACAGCAAAGGGCTACGTTTTAGGACCACAGACACAGCATACGTCTTGCCTACCAACACACATTTAATGCCAAAAAATAGACAAAATGCCCCAAAACACAACATTTGCTCAGACATTGCAAATTCAATCTTCATTAGGAATTAGAATTTCAAAGAAATGTCAATTACTTGAATACCGGCAAATTCACAAGAATTGGATAAGCATGGGAGGAAACTAGTTTAACTTTAACACAAATATTGGCTTTCCCTACTCTATTTTGCTTACTTGATGCTATAAGTCTATATTTATAGGTAAAAACAAAAACAACCCACTGCCTGACCCTCAGGCATGTTAAGATGGCCCCTAAAGTGTGTAAAAGCCTGAATGTGGCCTGTGATAGAGTATGAGAACTTGGGTTTTTAAAAACCTACCAAACAGTCTGAAAGAATAATAATATAAAAACTGTCTGAATTCAGGCTATTGCCTGAAAACTTCCAGTGAGCCCTACTTGAAAGGTCTGTCCACCCACAGAACAGGATTTTTTATCAACTCACTAGCTTCTGATTACATGAGTTTATCAAGGAAATGGTGTTTGATGCATAAACAATGAACAATTATGATGAAAATTAAGAATCTAGTAGGGGTTATGGTCTTGTTAAGGATCACATGGGAATAGAGATCATTAGTGATATGACTTCAGTGGAGTGGGAAATTGCTTAAGACATTGTGACAATCCTTAACCCTGACACCGACTCAAACTAAGTATCTATTATAAGGACTTACAGACATACTCAAAATTTAACTTCAGTTTTACGAATTTCTTGATATGTCTGCAAGTCCTAAAGGTACATATGGGTCATGTAAGTGTCGACTTAAAAGTTGTCGAAAACACAATTTTAAAAACTGTGTAAAAATTAGTTCTATTTGTCTTCTGGTAATGGCATATTTTGGTGGATGGGATAAATGCACATAATAACCACTAGATTAAAGGGATAGCAGCGATTTGATTAATCCGAAACATGAAAAAAATCATCAAAATTCATATTTTTAATTTGTGTTACTGCACATGGATATGCGAAGCATAACTTACAAGTGGTTGGCTTGAAAAATCCGGTATTAAAAGACAAGGGAGTACTTTTATCTGATTCAGTAATTTATAGGTGCGTATCTAAATTTTGACTTGAGATCGAAAAGCCTTTCCCAGTGAATATCACAGATTTTCAGAGTGATATTGTGCATCATGATCAATACAGTTTGAACTCAAAACACAAACATATTGATCTTTGTTATTCTGTACTGGTTTGTAAACAACAATCAGCTGTTTAGTGTAGATTTTGAGAGCCATCGCTGTATGTCTATTTAGCGGGAGACGGTATGACAAATTTCCTCAAATACTCATTTTTTTCACATTTGGTGGGTTGTTTCTACATTTAAAGCAGTTATATGGAATTGTACACACTTATCCCTGATTTTTTAAATTCATTTCCACATTTTTTGTATTTCTCTCGCATTATCGCTGCATTCCTTTAGAGTTTTTCATAAAACAAAATGTCTCCTAACAAAATAAAATATATTTAAAATATAAGCAGAGTAGGCCATCATTACATGGACAGCAAAAAAAATATGATTATTTCTTTAGCTTTCATGATTTTTTTGTCATCAGGTATTTTAACGAACTATAAATCAAGGAAAAAAGAAAACTACAGAATCAAAGTGCCAGAATGGAAAGTAGGACACTACTGCTATTAAAACAATTATTGCCTGTCAGAACCCCACTAATTAAACTCAAATATAAAGGTGCATTTCATGATCCTAGCCCCTTCCACATATTTTTATGGTTCACTAGCTGTACACAGAAATGGTTAATTACAAAATTAGCCGATTCTGAGTGTGGTTTTATGTGTGGCAAAATTCATACACGATGCCCCCAAAAGCCACTGAATGCTAATTCTTCAGGAGTAGATCAAAATTTGAATGTATGATTAGGCACACATACTATACTTGCCACGTGGTTCATATGAAATAAAAATCTCAAATTTTTTAGGTAGGTCTGGGAATGAAGCTGTGATCAGGAAATGTCCCTTAATGGATGATGTTACTATGACTTAAGTTGATACCAAATGTAGTAGCTATTTTAATTAGCAAAATCGACAGGGCAGAGTTACAACACCCCTTTGATTAGAAAGTTACAGAAAGGGCAATAGCTAGATATTAACCATGGTTTTAGCTAAATTTGAGTGCTATTTCAAATAGAAGATATTTGAAATGCTAACTGTTTGGGGCTAACTATCAAAATTGCATAAGAAAAAAGGACACCAGCCAGCATAGTCGTTTAGAGGAAGTCACAATGAGTGATGAAATCCAACGAACAGGTTAAGCATTAAAATTTACAGAGAAAATGCCAAATTGAATCAAGGTCTAAGGAACAATGTTAAGTCCATTTGCAATTTCGCACTTTTAAAAAACTCTCGACATGATTTTGTCATTTCAAGGTCGATTGGCCACTGGATGTTTAGGCCAAACTAACAGAAGTCTGTCTCAGATAAAAAAAATATGCCTATGCAAAAGATTTTTTTTGTTAAAATTGGTTTTAAAAATGGATGTTGAAAATGTATCGTTTTCAGTTAAGGCCATTTGTTGGCCAGCTGAAATGTTCTTTTCAAACAACAACAGAAAAGTCTCAGAAACCTACAAAAAGAAAATACACTAAAAAGGTAATTTTAAAAGGCTCTGCACAAATCTCATACAACATATTGCCTGTGAATTGAAGTGATCTAGCTACGCAATTAGCGGGGGGCAAAAAACAAATTTAAAACATGGTTTTTACTACAAAGCAACAGGGGCTTCATTTTTTTAAATGTATTTCATAAACTCGTCTGATTTTAAAACAATTATCATAACACTCAGTGTGTTAACTATACAAAATACATGCTTTCAACCAACCTGCAACAGCCACCATTTTTGCAGGGGTACAATACGTGGATCCTGGGTTTACTACGGGAAATCATTTTTTACCGATAATCCTATCCCCCAAATGCACCACGATGTACGAGTAGATATGGATCACTCCATGCACGCTCTCGGTTTAGTGCGCCTCCTTTAAACTACGCGCAAACATTTTGCTGGAGCAAAAATACAAGGAAATCAAAGAGTACTCGTTGACTGTGTAACATTTCTGTACAGCAAACGGTTTTCGCCACTGTTATGACAGAAATTGACCGTATGAAACAAAACACCATTAGAATATAATTGGCGCTATTTCTTTTATCTACTCGTACATCGTTGGTGCATTGTGGGATAGGAATTAAGGTAAAATGATTTCGGTGGTTAGGATAGGAAACCCAGGATCCAAGTATTGACATGGTGCTGATGCTCAGGCTATGGCACATTCTAGTCTTTTTGAAGATGATGCAAATTTTTTTCAAAGTAACTTCCAAAAGATTTTTGGCTATACCAAATGTTTCATGCTCTGATTGCTCACAAATGTCTTTTGGCCCTTGCTCGGACCTGTTTCATTCAAAAAACCTAATAGGCCTTCATTTATAAGTGTACAATGATATGAGAATTCTTTACTTGCACTATAGGATTTAGTATATTTAGGAATCTGACATGGTTCAGGAGAAAAAAAAAACAAGGAGAAAAGAGGCATTGCTATAGGTTAAGTGAGTTACAGGTAAACCACCACTAACACACCACAACAAATTGAGGATGACATCTATACCCACATACCTGTTGAAGCCCTGTTGTAAGGTGGCATTCACTTCATCAGTCTTGACCTATGACACGGAATAATGACATGCAAATGAATGACATAACATGTCATGAAATGTTAAAAGCATTATATTCTTCTATTCTGAACAATTAACATTCAGTTATTTGGAGAGCCTTATGCTGATGGTGCCATGCACTGATTGGAATTCAAGGTTAACTCTCTAATTAGCATTCTTTTCTTGTTTTATCAGACGTACAAGATTTGAAAATGGGTACATTTTAGGGTAGATTCTGGGGGATATTAAAGACGCTATCAGCGATTCACCCGAAAGAGTCAAAATATGTGAAATTTGCAGGAAATACTTAAAAGTGAAGGATAGTTCTGTAGAGTCTTAACGTTACTTTTCCAACTCAAGAAATGACAGAAAAGGGAAAGAAAAAAGGCAGCGTTTCAAAGGTTAATAAATCTCCATTTCAATTACGTAACTGTATTGATTAAGTCCATAAGGACAGTTAGTAATGACTAAAAATTTGTTTTGACCTTATTAACATTGCTTATAGTATTGTCAGTTTACATGTTCTTGTTACAGCATGCCAAATCGGAGTTTTTTTGTAAATTCAGGTAGCAAATCACTGATACTGCCTTTAAGTATTCTTAATTGTTAGGGAAATTATTGGCAATGATAAAGCACTATACGATGATTTAAAAGCAAGGAATTAAACCATCAACTGCTAAATCACTATCTGAGAAAAGCACATATATGTTATTTGATCTGGCAACAAACTACCTGCAACAATCTATACCTTAATCAGCACCAAATAGGAGTGAGGTAATTAAAATTTAATGTCTGCATAGCTTTTTTATACTAGCAAAAATCAATGTGTACACACTCAGCTTGACAACAAATAATGGCAAATCCAACAGGGGTGCATGCCATATGTGTCGTGTCAAACTGTTGCAAAGGCAATGCTTTTTCCCAAATATATTTTTATTAAAAAAACTAAAAAACATTTTATTACAAATCAGAATAAAAGTTGTGGACCCAATACAGTTAAGTATGTTTAAGAAAATCGCACAGAACAATTCCACTTAACCCATCCAATTAAACAATAGTATGTGCCATTAGCATTTGCACCACTGAATTATCAATGATGGTCATTGCGCCACGTTACTTCGAGGAATAACCTCCTGTGCGACTTGCTGAATCCTCGGGTGTGCCAGCCCAAAAGGACTCTACGCACCACATACAATTTCATCATCATATTATGTTTTGGAATCAAATTTTACCACACATGCGATCCACACAAACATGATTTCGGTTACAATATTCATTCAGGTGACATTACAATGCACACGAGATGAGTGCACATGCACACACAACACAGGAAGTACATATAGATTCATTTAAAATGTGATTTTAAATATCATTAAATGTATTTTAAAAAATTTGTCTCAGTTGACATATCCTCCTTGCATTCCTAATATTAATCTGCTTTGTTATGGGGGTGGGTGTTAGGTCCATTCATGCTTCCACTGTGCTGCGGTTGTGGTGTAATGTGTGTGTGAGGATGGATGAGAGCCATATCGCGGGACTAATGCAGCGGCCCAGCGCAGTTAAATTGCATTAGCTGCTTGATGTGTGGGTTGAAGATGGTTCTCCATGTTTTGCTGCCACTAGTGCAGTGCTGTGAAGTTTGAATGGACCTTTAGGGTTATTAATGTTAGGGTGGCTAGCCAGCCTGTGTGGCATGTGGTTATGGGTTTATTGGTGGTTTGTGGTTATTGGGATCTTCGACATGTTTGGGTTTGTTCAAGGGATATCAGTGAATATTTACAATATTTGTATTTTATCAATGTTGGTGTGCGTTGCCTCAGTGAGTCGGAGAAATCACATCCTTTGGATGACAGTGGTTTCTTGCTCCTGATTCTCTGGCTAGCTCACTAAGGCAATTTTAATTTGTATTTTCTTTTCTGATGTCTGTCTAAATAGTTCATTTTGATTGTTCTTAGCAAATATGTACATAAATTAAATGAATACTTCTCAGCGTACCCTGGCAGGATAGAAAATAGGACTAAGAACTGCAAAAAGTTTATCCGTTTGATATTCCAGAGACTTAAAGTGACAGGAGGATTTTTTTTGAGGAAGGAGGAAACCCAATTCTCTAAATGCCTTTGATCGGTTGTAGACCACCTACCAAGCACCGTTGGAAGGGTTATGGGACAAAAACAAGCATGAAGGAAAGCCGCAAACCTGCTTTTGAACTTGACATGCTATCCTAATCATTTCCCAATAGGAAACCATGCTTTGAATTTCTGTTGTGAACGACCATAAATTACTATATCATCATATTATTGCCATAAATAAGGCGTATTGGCTTATTCACTTTCAGGTGTGGACCTAATACATTGAAAAGATTCCAAATATGCAAAAAACCTGGGTTCAAAAAAAAATATGGGGGATTCTCTCTGGAAATCTCCTAGGTCTCTTTAAGTTTTGTTCTACAGTCACACACAATGAAGAAAGAGGACCGAATTTGAAGAGTAGATTACTTTAGAGGAAGGGGTGCCAAAGGAAGATGATTATCCAACAAAATCATGGACCTGATGATATCCAAACAACATCCTGGTCTGATGATATTATACAAAATTGAATGCATAAGAGTGTGATAGTAAATATATCATGAGGTTATTTCTTTATCCCATGTGTCCACCACTACCCACCACCAAGTTTCATCAAATTTGGATATGGGATATGGTTAGAAGTTGACTATTTAGATATAGGGAGTAACTTGTTTGAAAAGCAATGAGATTGTTTTTAAAGGGCCATGGACTGATTGCTAATAGCCTTGTCCCTAGAAGCCCACAGTACTTATGGGGCTTACAAAAATCCCATTTTTAGCTCTCGCATCAAAAGGAATTGAAATATCGGAGCAAAAATTTACAGATGAGTTTGGAGTAAAGGCCATCTCCAATCTATCAAGATGAAACTTCATATCCTAAATCGGGCCATTCCCACTTCTGAAGAGAGACTTTGCACCCGTATTCTGGGGAATCATAAAAGGTTAATCTAGACGCAAGTGTGCAAGTGTCATCAAGGGTCTAACGGTTACAGGCAGAGACAGCCGGGACAGATATGCCGATGACAATCCCCCTTCTGCCAAAACTGCTGGGGGATAAAAACCAAAACCTAAAATAAATGGCTTGCTTAGATGATACAAAGAAAGTGAGGTTTCCAAAGTAGGCAATGCAGGCTATATGCCTGCATTGTACCGGCTGTCAGCGCTCAATAGGCATATACAAAGGTGCATTGCAACTGAAAGGCGGTGGCACTGGATATACGTGCACGTCGTCACTTATATTCAGACAAGACAAGAGGTATAGGTTGCCAGTCCACTGAAATCAAAATATATGTGGAACAGTGATGCTAATTGACCCCTAGATGGCAATTGACCCACATATGCTAAGAGCACATGTGGACTCACTTCAGTGTCCTAGTCCCACTGAAATTAATCAAATATGTGGATTAAAGATCAATTGTAACTTGGGGTAAAGCAATAAAAGCACATTGTTGTGAGTGCCCCCAATTTTCAATTTTGAGATTTTTTGCACAGTTGTGATTGGAATTGTTAGTAAACTATGCTGCGAGGGGAGTTGAAAAATGCGTATTTGTCACAAAGAGAGATTTGTAATTAGAATAGATGATAGAATGGGACCCCTGATGGTTGGAGATGGAAACGCCAAATTATGTTCTTCCATGATGAAAAATAGTATCCACTTCACGAAAAATGACCCTCTTACTTGATTTTCCTGAAACGACGGAACTAATGGATGATAGTAGACACGTACATGTGCTATTTCCCGGCCTATTTCATATTGAAAGAGTACGTTTCCAGCAGCCATGAATGGATATTGAAGATCCGATATAATTATTTAATTACAAAATTCCTTGCGTTTGCGACACAGAGAGTTTTGAGCTCAACCATCCCAAGATATGCTTTTTAGTCAATTACCAATGCAACTGTCCAAAAAATCTCAAATATCCGGAAAATTGGGGGCGCTGTTCAAAAAAATGTGCTGTTATTGCTTTAAAACTTGTTGAGACACACAACACGGACAAATGCACAAACACATACGGACAAATGAACACAACACACATACACACCAGCTCTCATTTTATAGTCCCCTTTCCAAACTCTTGGGGGGAATAATTAGCCACTTATGATTACCTGTTGTGAGACTTGATGTGAAAATGATGAACATTTCCCCAACATCTTTAGTCTGGCTTTAATTGGCTTCTGGATTGGCATGGTTTTGTGAATGAAGGAAACAAGTGTGTGTTATGAAATGATCAGTATGATAGAATAAGCACAGATAATGATCAGTGCAGTATCATGGATTAACACTTGTTGGAGACTACATAGCAAGGTATAGAAAGTGTGAAAACATGGTAATGCAGCAAAAGAAGGATGGTCAATTGTTGAGCAAATCAAAATTCAGTTTTCAATTTTTTATGTTTCATCATTTTCTGGGCTCCTATTTTGCTAAAAACCTCACTTTAATTGGACTTACTGTTCCAGAGATATGGGAATTTTAGTATCACTCAGAAATAAACCAGTTATTTTATTAGTATTTTAACATCGAATATGTATTAAGTTATCAAGTATTATTTATGTCAGGCTTCCGCGGGGTGATACAAATAAATCATGTATTGTTATACTTTTTGATAATAAAAGTCCCTGGATGCAATACAATATAAACAAGTTTGTTTCGGGGATGTAAGAGGGCCTGAGAGAAAAGCCGGAACGGCAATGAAAACAAGTGCGTGAGTTTAGGCTAAAAGCCTCCAAAAACGAGCTTGAGTAAAATAAATAAAATTGTGAAAAAAATTTGAGTAATTGAAGGCTGAATCAGGCTATAGCATGAAAACTTACATCCCTTGTTTTTAGTAAGGCCACACACATTTTTGAATATAACTGAGAAAAGATAATTTTTTTTTCTGAAAAAAACTGTTGTTAAATAGAAATTAAATTTATTTCTTTATATAAAGTGATCCCAAATTGACCTTGTTTGTTCTATAAGCACTAACTTGGTGGTAAATATGGGTTTACAACTATTTTGACTTGCCATTTCATGTGATTTCAAGCTTTTTTGGGCAAAAAACTTTTCAAAAAAATTAAAAATAAATAAACATAGAAAAAGCAATTTGGCATTTTGGTTTGCGGACTAACCTACTGAAATATAAAAACTATTGGTTTGGCCTAATACACAAAGAGAACCTTTAGATTTTCATAATTAACTGCAGGGATCTGTTAAAATCTAATGTAGTTAAAAGTTACTACATGCTCAGGCTTTGTGCAAAGTACTATTCCTGGCTTAAGGTTGGGTCGTCCCTTCAAAGATCAACAATGGGTTATTTCAGCCATTTATTGTGTTGTGAATGAGTGGTATGGAGATGCAAGAAAATTATTGTTCAAGGAGCAGTGCATGATGTCAAGTCAGTTAGACAACCAAAATATAGATTTCCACAAGAATAGGCAGAAATAAATAATTTGTATTTTTCTATCTGGTCTCTTGGAATGGGATCTTTTAATTTTAGATATTGTATTCTTTTATGAGCATAACACCAATAGTAAACAAAATTAAACACCAAAAAGTTATTCCATTCGAGAATATAAAGGTATGACTTTGGAACCGGTAGTTGAATTGAAAATCCAAGGTAATGCATATTTTAAGTGGAAAAATCAGCTCTGGCTCATTGTTCTAAGCAAAAATAATGGTATCACCAGTTTTTTTTTTTTTTCAATACGATCATCGACAGATACTGCGTCAAACAAATCATTACCTTGGACGTCTCATTCTTAAACTGGAATTTATAATCAAGGAAATATTCAAACCTATCTTTGCAATCTAACGATCTTAATTAAAATATAACAATAGCGACCTGTCAGCAACGCTACTAGTAAAAAAATCTTACAATCTACGTCTGATGATGCTCAAAGAACACATTGCAATGATGAGCATAACTTGACACACATCGCGCTAACCCTGTAGCATAATGCTATATAAATATCCTCAAAATAAAGTCCAATAGGAACATGAATACCCGGTCTAATTGGGAATTGAAAGCGGGGCAGGAACCAATGAAAACTGCCTGATCAATGGCTGTTTAAGAATTCACTTAAGGTGTAGTGCTCCCTAAAATGATATTAACTATGGAAAATATATAAACAAATATGCAAGAAACAAACAAACCATAACAGGACTGCCACCTGTTATACAATTAGACAACAATGGAGTAGTTTCTTAAATTTACATGGAACTGAGTACCAATGGTGGAAATGGTTTATGCCATGGACGACATTGATAAGATTAAGTACTTTTAATGCAGACAAATTGGACATATAGTACAAGCATTCCAAGTGGAATTTTGTTTTATGGCTTATTTTTTTAGGCTTGATGGAAATGGCTATTTTACAGTGTTCTTTACTGCAGTGAGTTTTCAAACAGCAAAGAAATCAAATTCAATATTTTTTTTTAGTT
>JAMKCH010021598.1:0-33297 GCA_023653785.1 Ophioderma brevispina
TGCCAGTTTATGGTTTAGTTGGCTTTACAAAATTCATTTACTGTCAACTTGGTCGGGTGAAATAATCATTTCATCAATAGTTCAGGGTTTCTTTTGAAAACTATTGATAATTACCCATATACAAGTTGCCCTATTACTGCACATTACAGGCTGACGGTATCACAAAACTTAAAGGGGTATTTTGTGATACACAGCCTTGTCCCCCTAAAACTTGCCTAAAAAAAATGAGATTTTATATTCATCGGAAAACTGTAAGCTTAAGTATGTTGTGTCTAATCTTGGTGCAAATTTGATCTACTCCTGAAAGAAATTTGTTAACTTTCTGAAATGACAACACATGGGGATTGGAGCAGTTGTAAATGAATAATTAAATAAATACATTTTGATACACTCAACATACCTGTTTGTGTCCGAAAAAGGTCCAATGTCCAAAATGCTTTTAAAAATTTGGGGTCAAGTTGTCGGCAGTGATTGCAGCGAGAGGAGAGTTAAGTTTTGGCTGTACTGGTCACGGCCAGGGGTCGCGTTTTTCTGCGTTTCTTGTTCACAGGACGCCCATTTGGAAATAAGCTATTCTATGGCCGCACTGAATTTCACAATCAGAGGGGGATTGGGACTGGGGGTCCAAAAAAGTTCAACTGGACGCAGGCAAACCTCACATCTCATGTTACTACCTATATGTGGGAATTGAAACCTCCCAATTTACTCTTACCGGAGATAAAAAAATGTGTTACCGATAACAAACCTAAGTGAATTTAAAGCGCAAGTGCTGTCTCACTGATTTCTTTGCCGTACTGCAAAGATATTCCATCACCAAGTTCTCATTCCATGAAAAAACTGCCCTTGATGTTTGCCGATGAAATGGTTAGCTCAATCAAATAAATAATTTACTCGGCCCATAATTTCCATAAAAATCATCAGCAAAACAATCGGCAAACGTAAGAACCAGTTGATATTGATGCGAAACTCTCCTCAAGAATTTCATCCTTTAACTTTCAAAAAAACGAAAAAACGTAATTTGTTAGTAGCGAATGTTTTTCTGTTGATTAGCGAACATTTCGGATAATTTCGCAAAGTTGAAACCATCTTTCTTGGGATGATTCCTGCCCCGTGTATTCTGTGTAATTGAATGAGTATAAATAGAGTTAGGTCCTATCAGCAAAGTGTAGTAACAGATGGCCTTGTGCAGCCCTGTGTGATGTTGCTCAGAAATGTTTGGAATGTTGAGATGCAAAGGTGAGAAAGGGCAAAAACTTTGAAAATAAAAACATTCTTAAATGCCTTGGTATTTTGTCAAGGGTTCATGTATGATTTTGTTTTGTCAATATTCAGGAGAATGAGTGACAAGTCGAGAAACTATGGATACCTGTATGGATGGAAGGTGAATAAATCTAAAGGGGCACACCCCAACTGCCCATTCATGGAGTGAAGTACACACTTTGATCATGACGTGGAGCTGTAGCAATAGGACTTTATGCTATGGTTCCGAGAACAACATTTTAACCACTTATCACGTATGGACCGAGCTTTTTGTTTTTCTGGTTGGAACCCCTTGTGTTTCAGGCTAAAGGGGGGTAAGGGGTCCAATTAACTTCCACTGGACCCCTTATTTTATCATGCTAGCCACTACCCAGGGTCACGACCATAGTGTATAGACACTGTGCAAATATCAGTTCAGTTGACACACGGGTAATTGGAATTATTTCTGGGATTTAATGAAACAGGTGTATGTAAGTTCTCCAGCAAGTAGCGCAGGTCTTTATCAAATCAATCAAGTTTAAGTCACTGGAGAGGAATAGGTGTTGAACAGTTTATCTTTTGAAGTAACAGTGGAACCATCTCCTTCTTTTCATCTTCTCTGGATTGAACTATACCCTTAACAGTAGATCAGTTACTACAATGCCCTGCTGTCATCCAATGGGCAAAAAGCTGCAATACGTAAAAACTTAAATAAGCTTTAACTCAGTTTGTAGTGGACCCAGGTGACCAATAAAGAAAGTGAAAGGAAGACTAATTGAAAACCCTATCATGCTTTCAGGTTTTTAATCAGTCCAATGGAACATATCCTTGTATTTAAATTTTTTACCCCATGGGTTTGAGATAAACACCTGTCACAATAAAATGTCCATTTCAATCCATATTCATTTTGGTGAAAACCCGCATTAGATTGGCCACAACAGTTCAGAGATATGGGGGAATTTACAGAGACACCTGGCACATTACACCTACATACTCTGCACAAGAAATTGCAACACTAAATGTCACAATCACATATAATATTACCTAAGAAATAAAGGAACATTTTAAATATAAACGGCATGCATTAGTTAAAAAAAAATGATTGAAGGGTTGCATTTGTTGAGTTTGACTACAATACCTCTTGTTTAAACCAGGTTATGTCTGATGATGGTAGTAAATAGTAGAGTTTTAGTAATAATACTACATGCATCACGGGCACGGCAAGGTCAGCTTCTCGCTGAATGCCAAAATTAGTGAGATAGATGTCATGTGATTGCCAAAAGTCGTAAGTACAATAAGCTGCAATTTGTAAGAAATTCGCAACATGGCTCTCAGTGGCATTCAAATGGTTCTTCAGGTCGCAAGTGGGGAACGAAAAAAACATTTTGAGTGAGAGCCACTGACTCAAGGGGAAAGACAAAATTTAGAGTGTAGAGTGGTCTTACACAGGCCAGATTCATACTCACGGTGTTTGTAACACAGAGCTTAGGCTACTACATGTGTACTCTTAGCTTCACTCCCCAAGGGTGGGTACCCCTTGATGCATCATCAATGCAGTACCTACAACTAAGGACTGCGAAGGACAAACCCACCCCCCCCCTGGGTGCAATAACAACTATGTTTACTTAGCAGTTCCCATCCTATAGTGTAGCTATGCGTGCCTGCTTTGTGACTGAGAGGTACCCACATAGGCCACCAGTAGTGGGAGTACCTCTGCAGCTATCCTCGGGAGTACTTCACAGGAATACCTACCAGATGCCTATAGTCGGGGACGAAACCCTTTGCCGAGGCGAGCTACTCCTGGTTCTCTGTGCATGTTTACTGCGGAAAAAAAATGCACTTGCCTTGATTGGCCACCGAAGCGATCTGCTGCTGCTGGGTCACGACCACGCACATACGCGCTGATAGCTCGGCCCTTTTACAACCAGGAAGACGCGCTCGTCAACGGGTTTCTGTCCCTGCGTATAGTCGGCAGCACTTTGGCCCATAGAGGGCCACAAAACATCCATTGTATATACCCCTTTCTGGTGAATTTCAAGCTTAGTAACATCTACATTTGAGTCAGCATCACCAAAACCCATATATATGGACTTTTGTGTACAAACATAAAACATAGGTGACTAAATGTTAATAATTGAAAGATTACTGAAACCAGACCTCAACTGATGCATTAGCCTATAATATGATGCCCATCCAGACAACACAACACATTTAAAAGTACATTATTATTATTTATATATTAACTTTTTGAATATTCACATATGTACGTCAGTAATAATTACTATTATAAGTTCCATGATGTGATAATTGTTTCACAATTGCTTTAATTTACATAAATTCCTAGTTAGGCCAACAAGTTTTGTTTTTCAGCTGGTGTCTTTTCCAAGCTAACTTGACCAAAGTTATTCTTTTGTTCTTACGGTAATTAATTATAAAAATGCTATTTTGAAAGTTAATTACTCACAGAACGACCACACTTCAACACATTGGCTTTTCGTGACCACAGTCTCATCCCCTTGACTTTACCCAAAGGAGTTGAGATTGGTTACCTTCACGGACCGTAGCCTAAAGTATAGCAATGGTGATATCATACTTGCAAAATTCGATTACTCTGGAGAATAGTCATTTGTATTTCGTGTCCGTAAAAAGGACATAAATTTAATGCAGTGGCCTTGGCGTCTGACGGGCACCGGTGATATAACATTTGTGATAACATCAAAGCTCCAAAAATCAACTGAAATTTTGGAATTAATCTGTTCTCGGGATAGGGCTATCTAATGAACCACAAAAATGAGGTGTTAGAGCACACAATGCACCTAATTGATTGAAGTGGTTCCTGCATTATCTGAAATGTAACCTTACTGCAATTATTGTTTATATGTAAAGGGTCACTTTAAAATTTCAAAAAGGGCGTTCCCATTTTTTTAAAGCAGGGGGTTTTTACACTTTCTAAGGCATACAAGGTGTTAATTCACCCCTGAATGAACAGCCAAAAATTTTTATTTTTATGTGTATGATAATACAAATGCACCTTAATATGCAATAGTAAAATGGTTACTTCCTGTCATAGGTAATTTAATTATTCTGATGTGAACTCCACAAAAATATACAACCTTAATCTGGGGCTTTCGTATTTTTTAAAATAATTTTCACGTTACAATACTTCAATGGGACATGAGGCTAATTCAATAGCCAATCTATGTAAACTTTATGCATATAGTGTATTAGTAGTTGTTTAACTTACCCGAAACCACAAATATGGCAAACTTTAATGGCAATGCCTTTAAATAAATATTGTCTATGGAAAACCTGTTATTTGGTTTTTTTCAACTTCCAAGGAACAGCAAATATTTTGCTGGTAGAATATTTTAAGTCTATCGTATGATGCAATCGGTATAGAACCTCGGTGGTGCGCCAAATTACTTCGACCAAGGACAATCTCCTGTGTTTTGTGAACTGTCAACATATGACTGTGGTGTTGATAACAGCTTATTGTAAAATGGTCAACTTAATTACAAAAGTTACTAAAATACATATCAATATAAACTCGACTAATATACAACCGATTTAAACCATCCCATTTCAAACTGGGCTAATTTTACCCCACTTAAAATACCAAACTAGGTTTTAACACTTTTCCCATAAAAAATATTGAAAAAGCAAAACAATTTCATCAGTAATATGTGAAACACAATGGTTAGATGTAATCAGCAAGTTCCCAAGAACTAAACAGTGGTGCATTTAACCTTGCTCATAGTAGCAGAGGGTGTTTGGAATCAATCCATATTACATTGCAATGTGGCTACTGTACTGTACTAAAATATGTCAGTAATTTAGGGCGTGTAGCAGTTTAAGGGCACATAAACCTTCATTTATTAAATTTTTTCAAGAAGTACTAGTGTTTTGGGTGCAGGATATGGTGGGTGTCGAAAAAGGTCGAGTTTTAGTGTATTACAAATGGGTGGATTTTGGGATCACATGCCGGGATCATGCATGGGATATGTGATGTGAAATCGTACAAAACGATGAATTGTGGATGGGCTAAATATGCTTTCTTAGGTAGCTGTGTGTTTAAGGCAACTTAGGATGATTGGTTGAAGTGAGAGAATTTGGGCTGTTTCAACTTAACACAGTGCAAGGTTAAAGTCAAGAATATTTACTATTATTATAAGTGCGTTTGGGAACCATGTGTGAAAACATGGCATTCGTGAATGAATTGCATAAACAAAGATCTATCTTTAGGAGCAACTGGAATTAAGTGAATTAAACATGGTACAAGGCACAGGAACTGTAGACACTGGGGGGGAAGATATGGTGGGAAATAACCAATACCAAACTCCCCTTTGGGCAATAAACCATCAAACTATCTACCTAGATTAAGCATGAAATTACACTGCCCAAGTGGTTATCTAGACTAGGCTGCAAAGTGCAATGACTCTACTAGGCCAAGCATTGATAATGTATGGCTTTCAGCTTCACACAGCCTGCATCTAAAATATTAGGACAACAGACAAATCAGCATAATCTTTGCCTACAAAACAATTCATGGCCAAAAACACAAAAGGACGAACAAAATGCCCCAAAAAAAGGCAACATCTGCTCAGAATTTTAACATCCACAACATTAACTTTCAAAGAAGTTCATTTCTTTGCATACCTGCGAGGTTCAAAAGAATTGGACAAGACAGGAGAGACTAGTTTATGAGTGAGAAACATTGGGTTCCTACTCTAATTTGCTACGTGATCACAATAGCCTATATTATAGGCTAATAATCCAACAGTGCTCAGAGCTCATTGGATGGGAGTACCCACGCAGGTCTCCTGCAGAGGTGGACTAGTGGTTAGTATGCCCGTGAAACCTAGGTGAAATGGTTATCACCCACTTTGCGGCCGCGATGTGGTACCCATGCCGGTGGGTACTCTGTGGCTACTTAAAAGGTACTTCAAAGGTACTCGCATGAAGAAAATGGCTTTGTATATTTATGGCAGTACAGATGTATCACCTTGAAGATATGCACTTGCCGACCTTTCTGGCACGCATATTGGACAAGATAATTTTACATTAACCTACAGCTGTTGAAAGCATGTTCAAGTCATGGGCATCGGGAATAGTATCGGATCTGGTGGGGACCAACAAAATAGCAATACACTAGAGATTAAAAAAAGTACTTGCAATGTAACCTTTTAATTTTATGAGTGCAAGGGATTCTAAGGATTCAACCAAATAGTACAGAATAAGGAACCCAACCCAATTGATGCTGTCCTATTTCCAATTTTGTCAAGGAATAAGGGGTAAAAGATGTTGACTATAAAATTCATATTCCTCTTGAAAATATCAATGTAATTTTGACTGTGATTTTGTTACTTGTGAGGAGACCAATATAATGATTTAATTGCAGAATTGTATGTTTTTTTATTTGTGACTAAACATCATTAAGCGGCAAAAACCGTAACCCCAAATCTGGTTTCTAAGGAAATCTGATGAGGACGGTAGCTGGTTACTCTGGTAGAATGAAAAAGATCTACCTATACTCTGTAAATCCAGAAGTACAAAGTAATTAATAAACTCCTACACAAGTAACACAAGGAATGCCTGGTTTATGTCGACTTATATGACCAGTATTTTGTGTATCAGTGTTAGAGATTTGTTTTGTTCGTATATCATACGCTGTGTCTTAACCGCGCGCGATTTAGACTGCGCCTAAGAGTGTATAAGCGCGTTTTGTAGTAAGGCGCGATAATGCTGAGCAGCCCATCGATTACTTTACTTTGTACTTCAAAGTTTAAGAAGTATACAAGGGCATCAGCTCTGGAGAGCTAATGGTAGCCATCCAGCATATGCTGCCTTGCATAGTGGGTGTGGTTGCCCAAAGTCTAGGCCCACCGCTGAAAACTGTGGATTGGCGTCAGGAAGGACCTCTGGTCTCCAATAAATCCTCACACAGCAGTATTGCCTAGTGTGAGGTGAATCCGACCACCCCAGTTTAGGGGGGACAAAACCGGATTTAATATTTTGGTTTAACTAACTACTTACTAACTTTGACCTTTCTTGGTTATGTTAAAAAGGGGAAGGAAAGGGGGGGTAATCTTCTAACAAAATTATTTACATCGATAGAACTGTCAATCTGTTGGTTTGTCCTAAGAATCTCTTAAATCATTGTTGAGATTAATTATAATACAATCAGTGCTAATGACAGAGGGTGCAGGAGTGGCCCCTTGGCTCAAACATATTAGGTGAAGAGAGAGTACCATTTTATATTTTCATCCCAAGTTTGATGGATTGTGACCTTAATTTGTGTGTCAAATTATGGGCAATTTTGGGTGCATATGGTTTCCACTAGCATTTTTCAGGCTGGCCCAATGGGGAAAGAACTAAGTAAGACATATGTAGTCTACTTGAGCTGGAATTCCAGATTTAATCATAGTTCTTCTTAGAAATCAAATCCAGAATTTATATACTCCAATTAAAGGACACTATCAGTGATCCACCAAACGTGTCAAAACATTTTAAATGTGCAAGATTGCTTTAAAAGTGAAAGGCAAAAAGTCTTAGAACTCTCATAGTATAAGTGATTCTTTTCAACTAAAAATTGAGAGAAGTGGAAGACAGAAACAACCATGTTTTCAACATATCAACTTCACATTCAATTATGTGATTGTAGTAAGTGTCATTTAGGTCCTTATTAGGTTTTGTAGTGTAAGTAAGGATATACTGTTACAGAATGCAAAAACTTTGATTTTTGATGATTGTTTCAAATTGTCTGATTTAGCAAATTCACTGAGAGAGTGGCTTTAAATCCCAGCAGTGGCCCTGCCGGCACTCAAACCGAGAACCTTCTGCCCCAAAGGTGCATACCCTAACAGTGGGCTACACTCTCTGCCCAAGTGCAGTTAAGCATGAACAGACCTTAAGCAGACATCATCTTTCAGGGTTTGATTTGTGTTAGTGAACTACTCGATAAAACTTTCCAGAATTCACTAACATGGTATTTTTTAAATGGTGCTGATTAAGAGCTCTAAACATAAAAAATGGGGGTCAACGGCTTTGTTTTTGAGGCTATAGCACAAGACAAAAATACAAGTCGCGGTTCTCTCAAACGCTAAATTCCCCATGGCGGGAGCGGTTTACCACATTTTTAAATAATCAGCTGCAAATTTCCTTACCCTTGTACCTGGACCCCACCACATAACCCTTGCACCCCATCCCATACCCCGCACTGCACCCCATTACCCCTGCCCGGGCCCCACCCCCCATGGACCCCACCCATAACTCACGGAACCCCACCCCCATACCTTGGTCCAAACCCATACCCCCACAGACACACCACCCCTACCTCTAGAGCCCACCAATTACCCCAGACCCCAAACCATCCTATTACCCCACTAACTCTGCACCCCATATCCAGACTCCACCTCATACCCCCGACACCACCTCATAACCCAGACTCCACCTCATACCCCAGACTCCACCTCAAACCCCTTACCTCAGGACCCCGTACCCCAAACCACACCCAATAGCCCTTACCCCACCGCATATCTCACGCAAGTCCACCGCGTACCAAAACCATATCCCTGGACCCCCACCAAACTCCAGGTCCCACCCAATACCCACTCCAGGTCCCCCCCCATACGCATGCATACGCACACATGACGACCGTCGCGCATGCATACACGCATGAGAGCATGTTCTGCGATGCATACGTACAACGCATACCGCAGGTCTGCCGATTGCATACGCATATGTGCACACGTTATGCGGCATTCATACGCGCATGTGCGCACGGTTGCGATGAAATACGAGTATGTACGCACGTCAGCGCATGCATACTCGCATAGTCCGTGCATGCATACGCGCATGTACGGCATCATACCCGATTGTAAGGCACGTCCGCAATGCATATGCGCATATCCGTGCATGCATCGTGCATGTCCGTCATGCATCCGCGCATGTCGATCATGAATACGCGGCATGTCCGCGCATGAATACGCGCATGTCCGCGCACACGTGCGACGCATTACGCGCATGTCCGCAGGTCTGCGCATGCATAAGCACATGGGCGCACATCTCACATGAATACGCGCATGTATCCGCATACATACAGCAGTACGCCGTACGCGCATGCATACCGCATTGTGGCAACAAGTCATATGCGTGCATACGCGCATGTGCGCCCGTTAACCGCGCATGTGCGACCGTCAGCGCACGTGCGACCGTCCGCGCATGCACGACACGTGTGCACGCATACGCAAGGTACGCAGGTATGCGCATGCATACGCATATGTTCGCACGTCTGCGCATTCATATGCGAGTGTGCGCACATCTACGCATGCATACGCGTTGTCGCACGTCGCGGCATGCATACTCGCACGGTCCCGAGCATGCATCACGCACGTCCGCGCATGCATACGCGAGTCCTTGGCATGCATACTTGCAGTCCACGCACCATACATTGCATGTACGCAGGTCTGCGGCATGCATACACATATGTGCGCACGTCTGCGCATTCATATGCGCTGACCATGTTCGCACGTCTACACATGCATAGCGTATGTACGCAGTGCCCGAGCATGGCATACGCCGCATGTCTCCGATGCATACGCGCATGTGCAACCGTCCGCGCATGCATACACACATGCGCGCAATCGCGCATGGCGCGAATCGCGGCCCTGCCCGTGCATGTGACGAACGTTGCGCATGCATACGGGTATTATGTGCCACAAAACCCCTAAACCCAAAAACCCCCCTTAAACCCAAAAATCCACTAAACCCCAACAAACCCCCCTTCCTTTTAAACCCTGGACAACCCCCCTTAAACTTGTGCAACCCAACTTAAACCACAACAAGCCCAGTTTAGCCAGATAACCCCCCTTTTAAACCCGGGAAACCCCTTTAAACCCGGAAAAAACACCTTAAACCACAACACACACCCATTAAGCTAAGACAAAACCCCCCTTCTTAAACCCGGACAACCCCTTAACACGGACAAAACCCATTAAAACACCAAAAACAATCCCCCTAAGTCCAGACAACCCACCATTAAGCTGGACAACCCCCTAAACCCGGACAACCCCCCTCTTCCTAAAGCCAACAAATGCCCCTTAACACCGGACCCGCCCCCTTAAACCAGGACAACCCCTTTCTTTTTAAAACCCGGACAACCCACCTTAAAACCAATCCAGCGAGAGGGCGAGTACCATGATTCCCCACCCTCATCACGTTTCCTCAAATCGGTTAGGGAATCTTCGATAGTTTGTCACAAGCTTTTGGGCAAAAAGTTACCCCAAATTAACTATTAATTATGCAAATTAGGTACCTAATTAGCATAGGCCATGCCCCTAATCTAATCAGATGAAGGGCATGGGCAGTAGTCTGAATCCCACCCACCAAGTTACCTCACCATAACCCGTATGGTCTCATGTTTCGCGTTCACAAGATGGGGTCTCTAAAAAATTTTAACCCCAATAACTCATTAATAGCAAATTAGGACCTAATTAGGCATATGCCACGCCAAATCTAATCAGGATGAAGGGATGGCAGTCCGATCCCACCCCACAAGTTAACCCTCAACATAACCCTTATGGGTCTATGTTATGATGCTGTTCTCAAACAAGTATTATGTTGTGCTGTGTCTCTAATCGAACCGCTAATTACCCCAAATTAACTCATTAATTATGCGAATTAGGTACCTAATTAGGCATATGCCACGCCACTTACATCTACCCACTTAATCAGATTGACCCAATCGGCCCCTTCCCACCCCGACCCCGGCACCAGTCCGATTCCCACCCACCAAGTTACATTCACCATTAACCCCTATGGGTCTCATGTTATTGGGTTCACAGATTGTGTTTGGACGCCGCCGCTGATGATAGCATAATCCCCCTTCTGCTTATCCACACCCCCACACCCCCCCAGCCAGGGGAAGGATATGACTATAAAAAAGTTAATTTAAACCACGCAAGTCTATATGGGAAAAGTCAAAACTTGACTTTTGGATGCCTACAAAATGAACACTTCTCGATATAAACAGTTTGTAATTCTTAAATATGGTTGAGGTCCCGATATCGTTCTTCAAAAATTTGAAATATAAAAGGGGGGTCACCGACCTACTTTTCCATTAAATGCTAACTAAAACAAAATCAAATTTTAGTCGTTTTTTTAAACCATTTGGGGCGCCTCATTGGGCCGCAAGAAAAGTTTGCGGCACATTCGGTACGCAGAGCAAAGACAGTGAACGCGATTGCGTAGAGTAGTGCGTGCCTGAAAGCGGGCGTAGAGGACTCAACGTTTGAGCGATTTGTTTTTGTTTAATACGTTGCCGCGAATAATAATAAACCTAAAACAAAATGCACAGAGAATGCACCGGTATCTGCCGTTTGTGGAACTTTCGACCTCAAATGCAAAAGTCTGTATTTGCCGCCGACCAGGGGTGCTAAATTGAATGTCGAACAAAACTCAAAACAGCTTGCGCGTAAACAGATCACACCGTCAAACCCCTAAGGATGTGGAGTTTTCGCTCCCCTAGCTCTCCTCTAGGCATGTTGATCATCCCGATGCAAGTCTTACGTGTAGTGAGAGCAGTTCATAATCCTCTTGAAAGATCATTTTTGATGTACATTACAGTGATGAAAATGTTCTTAATTCTCCTCTGAATACTACTTAACTTGACAGAGCTTTTAGGAGAGCACTACTTCTTTTTTAAAAGACAATGTTTTGCTTAGGTCAGTATATTTCTCCCTTTTTTTTCTTATCGAAGGTGATCAACCCAAAATTTATGAAGTCTTACAAACATAACTAGTTGTTAACGGAGGAGGAAGACAAAACATGCAATGAAAATAACTCATATTCTACTTTAGTACATCAAGTGTTATTTTGTTAACTTTAGTTATGTTTAGAAGGGGGAAAGGAAGAATGAGCACAACATTTTTAAAAAAAGGCTGCGTTATTCGAAATGGAGTGTCTAACTTTAGAACCGGGTGTAAAAACAAGGGTTAGTCCTACATGAGTGGACCTTTCCTCCCAACAGACATCTAAAAAGTGCGTGTAGCAGTGAGAAAATTCTCATGGTTGGGCGAAACGGTCATCCAAATGAGGAATTGTTCTCAACGTTACATTTAACTTTTTGCAGGTATTTTGTGAAAGGAAAAAAGGTCCAATCACGTAGGACTAAAACCCTGGTACATAGGACCTACACCCAGGTCTAAAGTAGACTCTCTTTCAGACTTAAGGCATTGAGTGTGTTATAGGACGTCATCAAAATTATTTGTTGTCCCGGCCTCATAGCAAAATGTACAGCAAATATTTTGAAGAGATTTGGAGAGAAAAACTACTGTAGCATACTCTCAGTAAAGCTGTACTCATGGCCATACGCAGGATTTATTTTTGGGGGTGGCGGGACTAAAAAAGGTGGCCTTTAAAAAAAAAAATACCATGTGCGCTACTGTATAGTACATACAAGCTGCATAGGCGGACTATGGATTACTGCTTGTAAGCAACTTGCATACGCTTGTTAGTAATAAATAAAATAGATAACACAGTTTATTTATCAGATCTGACTGGAACCTAATGACTAGGAATAAAGTTTAACCAATTACTAACTTACCATCATGAATGGGAATATAATCCAATGAGAAATGAAAATGACCAGGATTACAATGTGTGTGGATTAGGCCACAAATGGACCAAATGGGAAAATGAACCGTGGCACCACTATTTTTAATACCTTGTGACTAATCCAAGTATTATCTGTGATTGATATTGGATGGCCTACCTTGATGAAAATACCAAAATAGATAACCCAAGCCAGTATCGGATTCAGTGAACGTGTCCGTATTTTCTCGGCTAGAGAAGTCTATTCCGGCATCCAAAGTAATAGGTCACGAGGTTGTGTTTTTATTATGCAAACACGGCTGATTTGATGAAAGTATTTTCATGTAAATGTGCCAAAATGCTAAAAGCAAATATCTGATATGGATCCAGTTTAATGAATGAAAGCCGCCCAACTCTTTCATAACATTGCTTGGGATACACATGAATATGTATGACATCACCATAAACGTATGGCATGTTTCACCGTAAAGAGAACATGAGTTCCCTTCATGATAGTGTTGTATTAGAAAGCAAAAGCCAAATTTGAATTCGTTGATTTATAAGGACATGTTATAAAGAGATAATAAATAGTTTTTAAATTTTGAAAAGGTTGATAAATAGCGTTTTTAAGCAAAAAATGTTTGGCTAATGTTCTATATTTTGGACGGACAGTGGTTATTCCAGGAGAGGTCCACAAAAAGTAACATTAGCATAAACTTCTGACAGGGATTCCTTTTCATCAAAGAGAAAAATAGTATGCAAACATTATTTATGTAAAGTATTAGCCTGTAGTTTGGTACCAAATATATCAATCTGCATTTTATTAACTGGTACTCAAATCTGGCTTTTATTCAATCTGGTAAGACAATCTCCATGATGAAATATTGCTCATGGGAACACATTTTGGACCATTTTTGAGAGTGTGGTTTTGCTAAAAACGCTATTTCTCACGCTTTTCAAAAAATTAAAAATATTTTATTATCTCTTTATATAACATGTCCTTAAACATCAACTACATGGATTAGCAGCGAATGCGAGATAATCGCAAAATGTGGAAATGCATGATTTTAACTTATAAATCATGGATAAGTGTGTACATATCCAATCTAACGGCTGTAATGTAAAAAAAAACCACCAATAGTGAAAAAAATTATATTCAAGGAAATTTGGCCATACCCTCTCTCCCGCAATAGACTACAGTCGACGGCGTCTCAAATCTTCACTAAACAGCTATTGTGGTTTCCACTCAGTACAGAATAAACAAAGATCAATAATGTTTGTGCTTGAGGTCACACGTATGATCATGGCGCACCATATCACACTTGGAAAATCTGCGATATCACCGGAAATGCGTTTATTGGCATCGCATGTTGGAATTTTGATACGCACGTGAGAAAGTACAGAATCAGATAAAAAGTACTTTGTCTTTCTTTATAACACGGATTTCAAGCCACCCACTCGCAGGTTATGTTAGTCTATCCCTGCTTAGTAAACAAAATTAATCAAAATAAAATTTTCGCCTATTTTTTCAAATGTTTCGGATTACAAATCGCTGCTAATCCCTTAACGAAATTATACTCTGCTTTCTATACAACACTATTGCATGACGGGAACTCATGGTCCTTACTGTGAAACATGCCATATAACATTCTGAAACTTCTCAAGGTCATTTTTGAGAACGGTTTTCAATGTAATCAAATAGTTCTCAAGCTAATCCTTGCCTGGAATTTGTCCAACATTAATTCACCCATCACACAACCCAAATACTGGACCCAACAGTGCCAATTTACGGGAACATCTTAACCACTTTTTGAAGGTGTTTTGAAAACCCAAACACACCTTATTCGCTGCCGACAAATAGGGCACCCAAGGCTGTGTCTGCATTCTGTGTCCTGTGACAGTGATTTATAGTTCCCTGTGTTTTGGGTGAGGCATGTGTGCTTTATGACATTGTCAAATGCACCCATCATTTCATTTTTCTCTTTTTCTTCAACTTACAGACATCCAAATTAACGGGATTAGCAATCAATGTAACACATTTCTGGTTACCATCGAAAGTGTTGTGTACCATTTAAAAGTGATTTTGGAAATTCCTTATCTTAATGATTATAAAATTCGAATGCTGAAAATATGATTTTGAGCAAAAAATTGAACTGACAAACCTGCACCAAAAAATTAAACCTATCCCGGAAAAGATTGTAGTTTTTATTTTTTGACCATATATGAAATGCCAATCTTTACTGTTCCACACCTGTATCCCCTTTTATGGAAAGGTGCAGCACCATTTTCACCACAGGGTCCGATACAGGATTTTGATATAACTTGTTTTAAAGGGGTACACAATTGCATAGGAACCTCAATATGATTCATTTAAACAGTACACAATTGCTTAAAATACTGAATAAATGTATCTTCAAAATTCATGCAATCACAGTATCTGTTCTGTAGTGTCATATACACACGACACCATACCCTAGCCTTTGGTTGCAATATTTGTGACCTCTAGTATCCCCGGACCCACCTTCCACTAAACCCGCCGGGGGCTTTAAAAAGGTGCATGTTCCATCATCTTTGGGACCCGCCCTGATTTACCCAGAATTAGTATTTAGTTTGATAACAGATGGAAGGCCCTATTTTTCTCATTGGTCGCATTTGAGCCTCAATCCTTTCCATCGATTCCCAAGATATAAACAAAAACTGTCAAAAACACTTGCCGAATTATGGTTCACCATCAACATTAGCACCGTATTGTGCTTATTGCTTCCACATCAAAACCGCAAGTTTGTATTCCCAAAGTATGTGATCGGACATATGTCAAGTGCCAGTTTCTTATATCAAGTAGAGGACACAACAACATCAATCGGAACAAGCCCGCCCCCCAAAAAAACCCCTTTAAACTAAGTAAACACATGTACTTGATACTAACAGGAGGCTTCAATAAGCATTGAGGTCAGCTCCAACTTGTAGTTCGATGGAGTTCTGCTCTGTATTTTTTGAATTGGAAAAAATCCCGCATCTAATATGAATGGATCCTACATGTTATGCTACTTACAATCTTTTGAATGCCAAATCTGGTCCTGTCTCTCTGGTATTACTGTCAGCCCTGGTTCTCTGTGGTTCTTGGGGGCTAACCAAAGGGGTTGTTTCCATAGCCCCCTGTAAGATTCGAAATAACCGAGATATAGGTTGGGACATGGATGGTGTTGGCGAGAGAGATACAGACAAGTGGAGAAGATGCAGAAAGAAAGCGATAAGGGGAAGAAAGGGTTTTTAAGATGAAACAATAAGTGAGACTGCCAGAAAGACAGCAATGGGAGTATTATAAAAAGATAGCTGTAACTTCACATTAATTAATGATTAGTACCATACTGATCACCTTAAGATCCTGAGTATGCTACCGTTTTTTTCAGTTGGGTGCAAAAACCATCCCTGCAATCTGTTATTTCTCAGCTGATTATCAGTTTTAGAATGCAAATACAAATGCTTCTCAAAAGTTTGACCCCAGATGCTCAACTTGTTTCATTTTTTTTGCATACAGGCTGTATTTAACAGTCCTCTGAAATACGAATTCATCTAAGTAAACAGACCTTTTCAATATGATCATCAGAGGCCTTTGGAACAAAATACAATGTAACGCGAGCAGCTTTATATGCTAACATACATTCACAAGTGCTTGTCCAGTGATGCACATCTAACAGTGGTGGCCGAGCTTGAAAAGTGCGCTAGTTTCGAGTTGCCCCTCCCCTCGGTACAACAGCTTACAACCACCGTTTATTTGAAGGATAAATCTATGAAGTTTAAAGGGGCATTTTGTGATCCACATCCTCGTCCACGCCGACTTACCTAAAAAAATGTTTGATTTTTATATCATCTGAACCGTATCCTTAGTACCCATGTGTGCCCAATTCTTACATGCAAATTCGGTCACATCTGTAAGAAATTCGCAATTTTGGTATTTTTGAAGTGGGAAACGACAATTGCTCATAACACAAACCGCCAGATCAGGATCAGCTCAAATTTTGAGAATAAGCTTTTCTCAAGAATCTAGTGATCAATGAATAAAACAGAAAGTTGTTTGAAAATCACGAATGCACCTTTAAAATCATGTTGTGGTTGAAAATATTTGGTGATTTCTAGACTGAAAAAATGCATTTTGGGCTGCAAATTAACAAAATGATTTGTAAATTTTTTTAAAGTAAAAATATACAAATCTTATTTTTAAATGGTATCCTTTTTGTTATTGATATAGGTTTTATTACATTACATGAAAGGGTTCAGGTAATACTCGTTGTGTGACTGGTGATAAAAAGGTGTGTTTTTAGGAAAAAAGTGATTTTGGGGTCAAATTCTAGACCCTTTATTATGGTCTAAAACATAACTCTATAATATAAATGTCAAATAATTGATAGTATTGCATCATGATTAAATTTTGTTTTGTAAAAATCATAAATCTTGATTTTCTTAGTTTTAGCCAAAATGTGATTTTTTGACTCAAAAAACACACCTTCCACCACAGTTTTTTGACCACAACCCATTTTTTAAACTTATTTATTACTATCTTTCGAATAGAAGTGTTTGCGTTTTGTTGTACCGAGGAGGGGTGTCGACAATTTTTGCAGTCCAAACCGCCCACTAATTATGCAAAGGTGAATTAAATGATAGTTCTGTGCCCAACATTTTTGAAAATGTTGAAACGGCCCATTATCTGTTCCCTACTGTATATGGACTCCACCCATATGAGGACTTGTGTAGTCTCTTGTACGTACAAGATGCCTTTTACAGACCAGACAAAAAAGACAGATGATTTTGATCATGTGAGAATCAAGTTAATTGTAGAAAAGGTCACCTCTTTTCTTCAGATTTAAAAAATATCTCTTAAGCTGTCGGAAAATTGAATGCAGGGTGATTTCATTAATGCTCATGGGAGACCAAGATTTATTTTGTTTTACTCTTTGATAGAATGAAAACTATATCAATACAAATTTCATCAAAGTAAGTGCTGAATGGAGTTTGAATGTTTTCCAAAACCTAATGACTTACCTATTAGGGGGAAGGGAAAAGATCTGCCATAGGTTCTCATACCCATATATGTATGGAAAATGTATACCTCCCAACTTCTTTCCTTAAAATAATAAGAGTGGTATGAATTATCAAAATGAAATGCAATTAATATTGTCTACGTAAATAAGCCTGCAATGTACTAACAAAACAAAGCAAAATGTGTATTCACGATGCGTAAAATATGTCCCGCTGAATGTCATGATCACTAAGAAGTGAAAACTTAAAATGTTAAGTGCATAAGCCAAGCTGATATCCTTGCCACCCACCAGTGGCAACACATAAGACTAGCAGAAGCACAACTAGCAAGTGCAACATTTTTTTGCCTAAATTATGACAATTAACCCAATTTGTATATTTGTCACCAAAAATAACCCTCATTTATTTATGTCAAAAACACTTTTTAAAAAAAACCCACACCACCCCACCCAGTGGAAATCAGAGGCCTAGCTCAGATCAGGACAGAGAGGGTAATATTTTTAAAAGTGAAAATTACAGGGGGAACGTGGTGAAGGGAAAGAAAAAAAGGATGGAGTAGAAGGTTGGATGAAACTTTAAACTGAGTTATAGATCTTTTTAGTTTTCTGGCAGGACAAATAAAGAAACCATTCATAATAACACTCAGATGATCTTCTTTGACATTCAAGTCCAAATGACCAATGGTCAATACAACTTTGTCCAATGGAGATCCAGACGCAATGTCTTCATATTTGAAACTACAGTAGATTCAACCCATCGACCTCTAGTACTTTCCCAAAGTACCATTGAATGAGGGGTACATGCTGGGTGGAACTTAAAATTCCCACGCTAAATCTTTTGAAACCTGTAGTCCAACAGCATAAAAAAAAAGTCATTCTATCTTCAATGAAGCATTCAAGTCAAGGCCTCTGAAAGTTGATGTTGAGTTTAGCGTCACCCCGCAGGCGCGCGTTATGAAAATAGGGCCGCGTTTTGTGATCCATATTCCAGAAAAACAATTCATTATTTTGGAAAAATTACCTTTGTGGGTATTTTTTTTTCTTTTTCAGAGCCTTTTTGAAGTTTTTTAGATATCCCATGTGGTCCCCTAACATGTATCACCGAAGCGATTTGTTTCTCTTGATGATCCCCTGAAATTCAATAGGTGGACTACTGCATCGTGGTCGTGCCAGAGCTTATTTTACGACTGGAACTACGCGGAATGGAAAGTTGAAGAGCTGATTACGTATAGCATACTATACACCGGTTCGAAAATACTTTCCACAACCGCCTTAGACCGAACCATATCAGTAACTTTCGGGCACGGCTAGTTTTAAAGTACAACTTTCGTTGTAATTTTATTTTTTGAATTTTTAAAACACCACAACGGTTTTAAATGTAATAAATATATAATTAATCCTATGTGTAGTCTATTTGGAGCATACTTGTCCTCAAAACTGAAAATAATATTTCTCAGCCGGCAATGATTTGTAATAATTGTGATGAATGAACTGTGTATTGGTACTCTGGCAAAACGTTGAATCCCCCACTGACTCTACCACGAGTTGACTTGTCTTTGTCCCGTTCAGCGTTTGGCCTCCTGTGGCTGTCTGTCAGTACTCAACACGAAGTAAAGACTTCGTTACTTAGCGAAATTCGGTAACACGGCAAATTTTACGGTTCCGTAGACAAGATTCAACTCACTCTGCGCAGTGTATTATCTTTTGCAGAATTTGGCATTGTTGTGGTGTCGTTATGTCACGAGCAAAATGTTTCTTCTGCCAAGGTTCTGAGACGAAATCTCTCACAAAGCATAATTCCGTGACACTTGGTAAATTTTGAAGACTCAGCATTTTCTACAGGTATAAATGACAGAAGTTCTTTCAATTAATATAATACGTTTCCTTCCCGTGAAATATAACATGCCTCATGCGTCTTGGTGTCCGTGTTGGGGAGCGAAAAGTACATGTGTAATTTATCTGCTTTAACATCGGTGCCCGTGTTTCGATGTGTGCCCTTCATTCGGAAAATACCGTGTATTCCATGTCACCCAATCCAGATCATTATGTTGATCACGAAGTAGTCTACATCCAGATCTAGCCATCCACCCAGCCAGCTTGTGATGTGTGATGTCAACAGACAAAGGAAAACGCAACCCAGAGTCACATTCCAAAAAAGGTCCAAGGTGCACGTGAAAAGGGACCCAAAAGGACAAACTTAAAATGACGTAATTGACCTTACTCTGCTTCAATCTGGAAAGGGGAGGATGTCATCTCCTGAAGAAGTGTGAAAGGTTGTGTGAAGATCTGGTGGCTACTCTCTCGGTAACTAGATGGCCAACCACCACACGTCGATGAACGAGTAAAAGGTCATATCTCTCTTGCAAAAATATGAAGGGTATGTCAATTTCTATTGATATTTTGTAATTTGAATAGAAATATTAACATTGTGCTTCTTCATTTATTTCATGTTATTTAGGTGTTATTTAGTATTGGATATCCATCAGCATGGCTCTCACTCACTCATTCATTGCGTCATTGGTCATTCCCAGACTTTGGTCGTTGTCAATGTCAACATTTGTACTATACTATTAATTTGAGAATCTCAGGCATATGAGAATCTTCAGTTAAACATGAATTCATTTTTGGCTCAAATGTACGCGCTTTTATTATTTCGCCTGATTTCGGGTATTTTGCTGGATTTACACGCGTTTTTCAGCTTTCAGTTTTTTGCGAAAGTCAATTCTAATGCCGCGAATATATTTTATTGTACATACTTGGATGCATTTCTGAAGGTGTTTCTATCTGTTCTCATTCCCAACAAACAGGGGTTGAATTGACACCAAATGTTGCTAAGAATCCTACCATGTAGATTGGGTCTTGCTGGGATTTCTATAAGATAACTGGGATTTTCCCATCAAAATTTTGTTTGATGCACAGTGTTTAGGAAAATTACAAAAGATTCTACCAATGTACTGGTACTCTGAAGGCAAGAATATCAAAATTAACTTTGCAAGAGTGGATCTAAAAATTCTAGCCTTGATCATGAATTATGTTTAGTTTTTTTATTTTTTTGTATTATTTTCATCTGCATGGAATACATTGAAACTCATCCTTTTGAGTTTCTTTCATGTTTCAGTCCAATTTAAGACACAGACACCGCCAGTAATTTTCCTAATTTTGTACAATTCATCTGAAAATGTTTGGCATATAATGTACCATACACGTGTAGCAGTCAGGTCAGGAATCTCAGGGTCCAAGGAGGTCTTGTTCAAATGAAGAGATTCTGATTGCTATTTAATTTTTTTTTTTTAATTTGTGGACAATCATTTATGACAGTTATCTCAAATTTTGTGGACCAAAATCCAAATAAGTGAGGCTTAGACCCTGACTAACCATTTAAATAAATCCAACCCCTGAGGTACATGTAATTTACAAATTATTACTTTATTTTCCACATTTTAATATCTCTAGGCTATTCTGTCACTATACCCAAGTTTTTTAAAAGGCACTATTTTTTTTTCAGAGCATGTTCAAAAGTTTAACTACTAACATCACTAACTGGACCAACTCCGGTACTTGGTCATCAGGTTAATCGATGTGTTATCGAGAAAAGGGTACATATGTAAGTTACCTTCTTCTTTGTATTCTATCAGTAACATTTACCAGTTAACATTTGAATCATCAATTTACAAACTTTGTATTTTGTCAGTAACCAGGTAAATGTACTAAACGTATGGTACATTGTGAATTTAATTACCATCTCCTTAACATGTTTGGTGTTGCACATTAGCCAAATAATTAAACAGTTACATATGAATTTTGAGCATTTGCCTAGTGTTCAGAATTAGATTGTTCCTTAATTTCCCTGTTCTATAATTTTTAAAAGAATTTCTTTCAATGTTTTTGCAAATATTTTAGGGTTCTTGTAAGTTTTGTGTATGGCTAAGCCAAAATGTAAGAATTAGAACATTTATCATGGCAACCTTGAGACTGTAGTACTGGTAATTTATATTTTCAATAGTGTGTAAGTTTTCAGTGAAGAAATCAAATAAATTTGATACAAAAAAGATGAAAACCAGTCCTGACAAGAAGAAGGAACTTGCAAACCAGTCCTGTCTTTCTGCAAAAATAATGATGTATTGTTGTCCTTCAGCTCCAAGATTTCCCGATCAATGGAAATGTATTAATTGCAATAAAGAATGAAAAAAAAAAAATAATAGAGGTATGTTTTTTATTAAATGAGAAACAAAAAAAAGTTTTTTAGGTTGTTTTATTATTTCAATGTTACTACTCTCTCAGGCTAGGCTTGTCATTTAAGACAATATTAACTTGTTATTTGAACAGATTTTGGGCAACAGATTACGAGTACTAGTGATGTGTGGGGGCAGGATATATTTTTTTGAACTACTGTACTTGTATCCTAGAATAATTTGACTTTTTTTTTTCTTACTTCCTGTACATTCTTTTATATATTCAGCTACAATCACCTGAGAAAACATCGGCACAGTAAGCGTACCTCTGCCAATTTGAGTGCTGCTAAACTCATGGAGCTGCCGCTGGTCTGATCAATACGTTGACGAAAAGTTGGAGATGCAATTTCTAGGAATGGAGGGAATGGCTGAAAAGGCATTACATGAATAACTTGTAAGCACTGACAAAGTATGCAACTTACCTGAAACCAGTTAAAGCGAATGCAAGTCGCATTCAACAACATATTAACAGATGACGAACTACACTCGTAAATCTTACCCGTCACCCCCCCTGTCCGCATGTCAGATTTCATCCACTGTACACCGCACCTTTCAGTAATGAAGATGCATCCTTTATTGATTTTCTAAATTTGCACCACCGATTTTTTTAAATCGACAAGCAAGATACAGGTTTATAAGTGAATCTAAAATGGGTATACAAGTTAAGGTGTGCTGCTTACATACAACTGTTGAGAGGTAGTATTCCAGACTACCATTTCTTGGGCGTGCCAAAGATGACTGAAGCTAAACTCTACAGCATAGCACTGAACTACTTGGCAAGAGATTTAAACACAAAATGCCAGAGTACCATACACGTGGCGATGAAGAATGAATTCATTCAGCGGTATGGCATTTTACCCAATAACATCCCACAACTGTATTGCGGTGACATATACAGAGAACTGAACCAATGATAGCAGTGCTACATGAATTCAGTGCAACGCAATAGACATGCGACTCCAGAAGCATTAGATTCGCAAGACCCTGATATCATTGTTTGATCTCAGATTGTTAAATATGCAGATGCTCTGACCGATACAAAACATGTTCTGGGATCACATGACAACATACCTCATGACATCGTCAAGTGTTTTCTGAAGACGTCCAGGAACAGTTGGATTTTCTTGGCCGTGGCCGGTCCACAAGGAGATCTCAGTGACAAGTAGCCAAATTAATGTCCCGATGGCACACCCATCCCCAGTCTCACTTGGGTTCAATACCAATTCCACCAAGACTCCAATACATGGCAGCCAACGGTACAAAGAAGCGATTCATCTGAGATTTATGATACAGCAGCGTTGCCTTCGCGCATGGCATGAAGATGCACACTATTGCGCTGCGTACCTTAAGTACATGAAGAACTATGCAGTGATAAACCGCGAAAGGCTTACTTATTAGTGGGGATGATAAACATGACTGCAACTATGGAAACCTGGTTTTCTCCCGGTTGCAGCGTTGAATGAGGACGTCAGGTTGTTTGTTGCGTCGACAATACCATGCGAGTGCAGATCAGGATCAACACTAAATGTTTCGCTGTCCGTCTGGCCCATCATTGTAGACATACCGGACTCAGTAGATGGCTCTTTCTACAGGGTGATGTTTTTATTCGGATTTAAGCTGCAGCATTTCAACCATCTTCAGGGATGAGACACATAGCGGAGCTCTACAAGACCTTGGTAACTTACTCTGAATGGTTAAAAAAAGCCAAGAAGAAATTGGTTGCCCTTTCAACAGAAATTATAAATCAGTCTGTCAGTTTGCTATTTCACAAACCTGAAGCTCAAAACCACACATCTGCAAGGATTCTGTGCTTTTGTATTGAACTACCAATTTAATTTTTAATGCCACAAAGATTGGCTGATGAGAAAAGGCAAACACGATGTATTTTTCCCTTGGCTTTATTTATTTTTTTTATTTCTAAGGTACTACGGATATTCTATAGATTCCTGGATTGATTAGAAGATTTTTTTGGCATACATGGAATAGCCTTTTGTCTATTGAGGAGTGAGATCTACATGGAAATTGAAAGTGTCAATCACATGTAATTTGTACAGTAATACAGTGGTTCTCTCAAAATAGTTACGTACATAGCCACACAAGCCATTTTTAATTGGACCTATTTACAAGGTAAAGATGAAACAAACTGCATCTGTTGTGGTTGTGATGGGAGGTTTTATAAAAATTCCAAAATATGAGTTGGCTTTTTTTCTTAACAAGCAGTGGTAAATGTTTTTGTATTGATATTGCATGTTCCTCCTTAGAGATTTGGGAACAGACCATACGCCGAGTCTACTCTGATGGTGAACCAGAGCACACACCACATTCTTGGCCAATAAGGTGGCATTGCTCGCCCTTCATATCATGCTGGATTGGAACCGTTCTATCCACATGATAACCGCTCCCCACCATTCCTGGAAAAACATTATTGATAGGTATTTTCCCGGGGTAAACATCGGGCTCAGCTGTTTGGTTGAGAGGAACACAGGGGATCTGCGATTTGGAATCTACAAACTGAAAAATGTCTCAAACCTAATGACGGAGGAAGGCAGCTGAGTATGTACTGAGAGTTTGCTGCAACTCTCCAACTCCAACCAGCATTTGATTAAACTTAACTCATCATTGAGGTTTGAGGCACATCTTTTTATAACTGTTTCTCTTCCCACTGTCAGGCTGTCTTCGAATTTTTGTTACAAATTCCGATCACTGGCATGGAAATTAAGGTGCATTTCGTGATCCTAAGCACCTTCATTTTTTTATTCTTCCACATTCAAGTGTTTTGTTTGTGTTATTAAGGTGAAAATCACGCAAATTAGTATTTTTCTGAAGAAAGTGATGAAATGGAACAACTCATTTTTTGGTTCTGTGCAAAGCACTAAAGTTAAACTTCGGTCAGTAAGTTTTTTCATGACTTTTAAAAATTGGAATGAAACCACTGATATTGATGCACTGAAATTGGAAAATAAAGAGAGAAATGGTGACTGTTATTAAAGATGAGAATGATTACAAGTGTACGAATAACAAATCCACCACATCAAAACAGGTTTTGTAATATTATTGCTGTGTGTTTCTACAGCGTTTATATTGGAGTGGAGAAACGATGGACTACATTTCAGCCTGTCTCAGACCACTCAATACGCACATGTGGGGATGCCCTGCAACGTGTTGATGGAACCTTAGAAGAAGGCCATTCAGAGAAACACCTGCGCAAATACCAGATTTGCAGAGTAGGTTCCTTGACCATTGCTGTCAAGATAAACATACTCATTTAGGTACTTTCAGCCATAGAATACAATGCCTTTTGTCTGAAATATGAACTTGTGTTCCATGTGTTCAAGACCACAAATAGTCACTATTCAAAACTACATAGATAGCTTTTGAACAATAAAATGAACAGGATGTATTCGCGTGATTTGCTACAATCTTGAAGTGTCTTCACACACTTTACCATGTGCTCCAACATATCAAAAGTAACTTATACTATGTTTGATTGTGCTATTTATGGATCATCTTCAAAATTTCCTTTTGTTTTTTATAGTTATCAAGTGTGGGGAGGAGCATGTGATATTGCTTGCCTGTGCGCATGCCCATGGAAGAGTTCAAGGAGTTGCACATCTGCCAGACCCAGTCCTTGAGATGATGACCACTACCCACCTCGCTTCAGGTTGGTAAGAGTGTCAGAACAAAGGGTCATTCCTCCGGGTATTTATTGCAGACCAATACGATGGGGGGGGTTATATATTGCCTGATGAATAAGTTCTTAATCCCTCACTGCAGTTTGACACAACTAGATCTGTGCCATATCGCACGGATGCATAACCGAAAAAGGAGCTTGGAGTCCATAAAATGTTGATCAAATATCTTTGTCTTGTCCAAAGTCGGAGTGACGACGCGCTCGTACACCCAGATGGCCCGCCTTTCAGTTGCAGTGCGATTGTGCTTTAACCTACGTCACGTGCGCTGAAGTCAGTTCAATGTAATACGCCCGTGTCGCTACTTCATACTTCGAGTGGACAGAGTATAGAATATGGTGCATGTCTTTAGTGGCCCTTTTCGATAAATTCAAGTAACTCAATGGATTCTTTTGGGTTTATTTCAGTAGCACAGCTTCTTTGTGTTCTAACATTCTATTTTTAATGTTTTCAAATTACAAGTGATTATCTGGCAAGTGGGAACACAACTGACGATCTACCACTGCAAAGCCGTGGAAGAAGGAGAGCATCTCTTCCCTTCTCAGCCATTGTTTCAGCATGTCAAAAACAACGTGACACTGTATCCAATGCGAGGATGCACATGGGCGTTTGTCTACAGTAAGAGCAATTAGGTAATGTGTAAGGATAAAGTAAAACAAACACCAAGTCTTCCAGTTGATTATCTTATGCTTTGGTATTTTGCAAATACAAGTTTGGGCAAACACTTATACAGATATTCATGATGGTCATAGTTTTTGTAACAGGTCAGAGAATTTGAACTGCTGAATTCATCCCGACGTTAATTTACCTTGTACACTGTAATATTGCTAGAGAGATACTCTGCTGAACTGGAACACATCCCTAAATATCACAATAGTTTACACACTCCCATTTTCAAACAATAGCAATCCATACCTTTTCACAGAATGAGTGTATATCAGTTCTAGATAAGAAAATACTACTTGATAGTACCCTCTGAATGTGCATGATATGTCAGTCAAACACTTGAATTAATTTTTGTTATGGCCTGGTGGTTCTGAATAAGTGATACATTAAATGTGGCTTTTGAATATATTCTGAGAAAACCATACGTATACCATCCCATATAAACTACAAAAGGATGGCGTTACCACCCCATGCTTAATGAATGAGTTGGAGAATATTTTGTATTCTGATGGAATAAACAGCGATCGTATAACTGGATAACGGAATCTCTACCATCCCGCCCAGTTTTATATAGGATGGTGTTATTGTGACATAATTGGGTAGCGAGAATGTTTTTTTTTTAAATATTGTTTTTGCTCCCGTCAGGCCACGAGCAGAAGAATGATGCTCCAGGAGGTATTGGAGGACACGGACGTTTGTTTGTGGTGTTTCCTTCAGAGAGATCTTGATTTACCGGACTTGCTTCAGAGTCACAACACCTTGAGTGGCAACGCATCGTTTGGGGACCCTGGAACCACTGTACTATAGCGCACAAGTCTGGATGTGATATGCCATACAATGCAGTGCTCCTTACCCACCAGACTGGCAGTTTGAAGAAACGGCATCCTCAACCCAGTGTGTGCACCCGACTGTGCTGCGCAACCTCTTATTAAAAATCAGGTAAGAAAAGGTAAAATAATGGCTTGAAGCTACAATGCCGACCATGCATATAGTTACACAGACTGGCAGCTAAAGATATTAAAAAGGCTTTTGCGATATGTTTGAATATCTCCCTCAAAAAAGATGTATTTAATATTATGCACAAGACTGGGCAGATTAAAGAGTTCTGGACCTATAATAATGACTGCACACCTGTTTTGTACCATTGGTTTTTTAGCCAGATACTTCAAAATGGAACCTGTTATAATTTCTTTTTCATTTGATTTCTCCCGTAAGGCCACTGTGTTGTGTAATTTCATTGATGAATTGTAAGTTCTCTCTCCAAGACTAATGAATTTGCATGATTGCATGAGGTTACTATTCCTGCGAATGGTAAAAGAATCCAAGGTTTTGGGGAAAAATCTGAGAGCTGGATGTTGCCCTTTTATAAATAGGGTATATTGGCCAACATTGTCTACATGTGCCATTCGTTGAAATTACTAACCCACAACTCATCTTTGTGCTTCATTTATTCTTCATCTATATAGTTCTTTTCTTGAGCAGAATGAGAACAGCTGTAACGACCTGAATTGGTGATTGCACATGCAGCTTTGTTAAGGGGATTACAGTCACATACTCATCAGAAAAAGTATATGTTATTGGATTCTTGCCTACTGTTTCTTCAGTGTGAATTTACTTTAAAAGTTGAGATGGACCTATTCAGAAATGAAATACATGTATCTGCTCTTGAAACAAAACCACACCATATGACTTGGATTATTAATAAAAGAACCAAAGCCATCCTGAATGTGAATGTGTGTTTTACTGACTTGGAGTGTTAACCAACATGGCCAAAGCGAGCGATTCCAGGTCTGACACGGAACTACCATAAGTGAATTATATTTTCCTAAATAAATTTGGTAAACTCATATGTACAATAGAATTGTAAATGCCAATATATATGTTTTGAAATTTAGTAATCTTATTTAGATTTGGACTTGATTAACGAGCATCTCTGCAAAAATGTGGACATAGTTTTTCTAGTGACTATAATTCACAAAGCAACAGTTTTCTCTTCCTAACAACACATATACCTAGTGTCAAATAGATTGAATCTTGGTGAGCGATGGGAATGACCAAATAATGAAATAATTGAACATGCCTCGTTATGAGCTGAAAAAAAAAGGTGACGCTAAACCCCTTTCGACTTGTCAAGGGCCTAACATAGTGCAGTTTAGCTGCATTTATAGATACATTACTCTCAAAACATTCGACTAATCATATTTGCTTCAGTGGTATTTAATGTAACAGGTGGGTTGCATGGTACTGACTTTTGAACGCACATTTTTTGGATCATTAAGGAACACAAAGGTCTTTGTACTTCTATGTCAAATTATGTCAACAGGACAGGCTAGAATATCTTAGTTCGTTCATGAAATAGGGTGAATCGGTCCACAATATTTTCTCTTTTCTGACTCCTCTCTCCACTAATCAATGCTGTCTAAAACTTTTCCTCTATGACACGACGGGTTGCATCACTATAGTTGTAGTGTTTAGGTGTCCTGTGAATGGGACCTTTAGGGCCCGGCTTTAGGGTTTACACATGCTGGACATGGCAACCTTAGATGTGAAAGAAATAACTTGTACATACTTCTGTGTTTCCAATTCATCTCCAGCTCCATAAGCTTCATTTTTTATGTTGTTCTCTCTCTTCCCAGACATGCTCCATCTCTTTGAGGGTGAACCTTGGCCGATTGGGATCTTTCTTGTCTATTATCATATTTCCCTTCCAAGTTGAGACCTACAATATATTGACAACAACAATAAGTAACAGTCAATTCCCTCATGCAGAAATTTGAATAGACCATACAATGCTGTTACACATTCTGCACATTTCACGTACTTTTATACTTGGTACTTTGATGAAAGTACAAGGGATTCAAACAACACGTTACAGAGTGGTTCATCACAAATCACAACACATCCATCCGTGCGTCCGCATATTTTTTATCCACCTGAGTGGGTAAAAATATGCGGATGCAGCATCGGATGCAGCTTATTAATATATGCATAGAATAGAGAAACAACTTCTTCCCACTAATAGTAAAAATGTTTCTCAGTTCGCGACAGAATTTTCCTCGTATATATTTTAGCAAAATCTAAAGCATAACGGTAGTTTTGTCACGTTGTTGCGTTTCATTTCAGTTTGGCCCTGTAGGCCCTTATGAGAGTACTCAGTGTGTCGAACTTAAAGTCGACCAACCACTTCAGAGATTTCGAATATTAATTTTTTTGTGTAATAATGAAAAATAGTCAACTAAAACTAAGATAGTAACCTTAAAAAAAAAAATGCCAATTCCGAACTTTGAGATGAATCAGATTTTTCGTTTTATTGCAGTAAAGCATGTATGTGCAGTATTACGTCCCATGGATACTGTGATAACAAAAATTCCGGATCCGGAATTTTATAACAAAGTTGTGAATTTTCTATATGAAGGATTCAATTTAAGACTTAGCAAGTTCACACACAGTGATTAGTATATTGACAAGCATTATGTACAGCAAAAACACAATTTTTTTGTATTTTTCTCCCTTTTTTCCTCAGGAAATCTCTGAGTCGGCCTTTAAGCTTAACCGCATATGCACTTCCGTGAACACTGCACGGGCATGATGCGCTAACTTGGCTTATCAACTGTGGTTGATAATGAATCAACAATGGTATGCTCCTGTACAGGAGCACACAGTGAAAAGTGTTTGAAAGTCTCATTTCATTATGACCAAACCAGAATGGAAACAAAAAAATATTAATAGTGACAACAGTTTTTTGACAACTGATCTGGATTAGTTATGCCACTAACTGTAACTTTACAAAAAAAATTCGGGGCAAATATGGTGTTTTTAATTTTATAAAAAATCTAGTTTCACAGATCTCTATGGAGAATTGGCATATAGAGGGCGCTATAAGACAACAAATCCGATCTTTTGTAGGCCTATACTGGCAAGATTCTCCCGCAATGGATTCATCTGATTTTATTTACAGAGGTAATAGCTCTTGCCTGTCCCTACTTACATCAGTTGTCAATTGTGTTGCCACTTCTTAAAAATTGTTTAAAAATAAAAGAGACAAATTTGAATGTGGTCAAAACACCTGTGTGTGTGCCTTGCAATTGAATGCAGGATGTTGTAACGTCTTCAACAAGTACAATAGCTGTTGTTGTTATATTTTCAATCAGTCAATGCACTTACTATCTTGTCTAACAGAAAAATGGACACCATTTGGCATACATTCCCTTTTCAAGACAACGCAGCAAAGGGATTAGAGAGTTGGTCTTAAAACAGAAAGTCGGGGTTCAAACCCTGTCAGGCTAATGTATTGTTCTTTGGGCGGACTTGACTTGCTTGCTCTCTCCTCCAGTGTTAAATGGGGAGCTGTTAGCATAGATACAAATTGCAGTGCTGATAGGAAATGACCCATTTGAGTTGAAGCAAAATTAGTTTGGATTATAAAAGAAGCAGCAGCATAATTGTTGAGTGTACTGATGCTTTATCAACGTGCCCTGAACATACTTTATTTATGAGGCAATTTATGAAATTTTGGTGTCCATTCAAAATTGCACGTAAACTTTCACAGAGTTGACTATACTGCACTAATTCAGTAGTGCAACAGGATGGTGGGGGGAAGTTTGACACCCCAGAGAGCTTTGACCAGGGGAAAAAACTTGAAAATCACACTAAATCAGCCATTATTTTCAGGAAATTTTCACCTCCAACAGGAAAAATCTGCTCAAAACCACCTCCAACTGGTGAAATCTGCCTCAAAACTGGTAATTTGCCCCCCTCTGACAGTGACATCTGTTTACGCCCCTGACTAAATGTAATTTGCTTCATAAAAAAGTCCACGATCATTCACGTCTTTACCACTTACTAACTTGCATTTTCTCTTTAACACAACTATGGTTCTAAAACAAAGTCTTCTACAAAATGAGAGTTAACATTTACAAGTCTCTCAAATATATCACAAATTTGGTAGGTAATGTTAGAAACATTAAGGCTGACTCAGAGATTTCTGATAAATTTTGTATATGTAGTAATTTAAAATGTCAACTAGAACTAAAGATAGCACCTAAAATACTTAATTCCAAAGTTTGAGATGAATTGGATTTTTCATTTTGATGCAGTAAATATTTATGTGTAGTATAAGCAGTGCCACTGTGTATAACAAAGGATGTGATTTTCCTATATAAGGACTTTCGATTTGAGCTAGCTATTTCACACAGTGATTGTATTGGACAAGCATTATGTACAATGTAAACCATGATTTGTTTAAATTTGAGGGCCACTCATGGGAAATCTCTGAGTCAGCCTTTAAAAATTTACATTTGTACACAATTCACTTTTAGCTACATCATGCCAAGCTGGTAAAACAGTCACAAACAAATTTTACATCAATAAACCACCAAATAATGCTTTTCTGCATAGACAAAACACACGATCTTCTTTCAGTTTCAGAAGAAATACTCTTACCTCTTAAAACAAACAGCCCCTGGTTTTTTGAATCCATCCCACAATGCACCATTTTTATACGCACCAAGGTCTATTTTATACATGTATACTTATGAATGATCCAACTAGTGCCTTTTTTGTGCCAAAAAGGCCTTGAAACACCCCTATTGCCACATTAAAATTTATGGTGCGCCCATGCCTAGAGTGCGGTCCCCAATGCTAGCATCGTACGGCCCATCCATGACGCACTGGCATCCCAAAATCCTTTGCTCCTTTATGTACCTTCCCCAGGGCTCCACTTGCGGGGAATGGCCTGGATGAGGGTGACTAGTTGGATCATTCGTAAGTTACATGTAATAAAATTAAAAATCTCCACACACCTTGGTCATTATATTCTATTTCACCATTATATACATTACGAAATGTGATCCCAGAAAACCAACAACAACTAAGTGCATGACTGCCAAACTGGTCACTAGGTGGAGGAAGTGGACCCGGTAGTCTCAGTAGTAGCGGAGTTTCTCGCCATGTGAAGTTTTAATGGAAGCTGAAATAATCTTGCCCATGTACTGCCATATATATATAAAACTTGATAACATGTTAACGTCAGCAAATCTGTATCAAAGCACTATAGTTATACTAAAACCCGTCACTCAAAACCGGCACTCCTCTTCACCTTGAGCATGTTGATAATGATGCATGGCATCCCTCCTCTTACTCTGAACTGCTTTGCTGACAGGATGGTTTTGGCCACGATTTGGTTTCTTGTAAGGACGTCTTCATAAACGTTCTGAATGTTGTAGGTGTCCTCCATCCTGCTGCTTCCATTATATCTATATGTTTCACTCAATAACAAAGAAATAAGCAAAACACAAAACCCCAGAAATGTATAGAAAACCCAATGCTTCTAAAAAAACTTCTAATTTCATGAGCCATGCGGGTTAAAGGCAGTTACTGTCCAGTGACGAGGCTTTCACTTTCAACGCATCAGAGATGAGGGAATTGACCCAGCGTAGAAATGTTTGCTTTGTTTTCAGGTTTGTAGGTTTAGTTGTAGTGATGTAGACGTGTTCAGATATGAAGAATCCATAGATTTCCTAATAAGAAGGCAGTAAGGTAGTAATAATGTCGGAGAGCTCTGAGTGGACACCAGCGTTTATCTTCAGGATCACCAGTAACTCTGGGAACTCTGGAAGAACTATATGCTGAGGGCATAATTGGGGAAAGGTGTTTTGTCTGTGTTTTGGCCATGAAACCAGCACAGGAAGAGACATTGTGAGAATCTGAGAATCTCATATATTTCTAGTCTGTAGAATTCATTGATTTCTGAACATCGTCTGGTAGATGCAGCCATCAGTAGGAATGCTGTCTCCTAGTTAAATCGAGAATAGTGTCTTTTATTCAACGGTTCAAACGGCTCCGCTG
>JAMKCH010021599.1:0-20418 GCA_023653785.1 Ophioderma brevispina
ATCTACCACAGATTCTATCTGTTGTAATATGGGGCCAAGTTGGCATGGGCCGAGTTGGTATGGGGCTGAGGTGGTAAGGGGGTTAGTGGCCTAGTTGGTATGGGACCGAGTTGACTGGAAATCTAAATATGCCCCATACATGTACTTATACGGAATAAAGCACAATGTAGCTTATGTGTATAATGTACTAGCTGCCAGCCCTTGACAAGGCCCTGTTGTGCTTAATATTCCGTATGGCCGCGTAAGATAATACAATACCAAATTTTAATGAGTTGTGCTTACCTGTCGAGTGTAATAATAAAAACGTTAGCCGCGGCCACAGCATGATGCAAGCGCTAGGAATAACCTTCCCTGGGAGTTTCCAAGCACTAAGGCGCACCCCACTAAAATAAATCGCTCCATTGAAATACACGTAATATACCACATTGTGCGCCCTCTGATTTGCAACCCCGCGTGACAATATTTTGCTGTTTTTGAATCTATTTTCGCTATAGAGCACAACTGAAACTTTCAAAAATTCCAATTTTTGATACAATTCTAGCTAAGATTTTAAGAAAAAGGCATATGAACAGCGCCACCACTGTTTTGAGCCGACGGTGGCGCCTCAATAGCCCACTTTCGACCAGGGCCGTAAGTCAAGGGCCTACTTTCCTACACAGAACGAATTTCAAAGATTTGTGATAATCTCATCGATAGCAAGCCTGTATCTTTCATTTTATTATAATATACCACCCCCACTGGAAACCGTCCCCACAAGGACTGCCAAATATCTCACGCACGTTTTGTTCTTTTACCGGAACTACCTACATTCCCCCAATGTTGAGTGATTTATGTTGTGGCGCCCTTTGAATAAGCAAGGCTGCAAGCTATCCGTGCATGATTACCGTTTTCGGTGGCCGTCGGAGTTGTTCCTTTACATGCTAATGCTTCAAAGTTTGTAACCGCTCTTTACAAAAAGTCAACACAGGTTTCAAACTTTGCAGTGATTGTATTTGAGCTGACGGAATAGGCTTCCTGCTTGAGTACTCGCTGCTAGAGTTTGAATAAATCAATCATTTGGTTGTACATATTCGATCAGCTGTTTAATTTATTTAAAGGTCGCATTCGAGGTCACTTATACGACAGGCTCTTCTTGTAGCGACTGGCCACGGCCGTGTGATTAGCCTGAGTTGTTCCCCCCCTGGCCCCTCCTTCGCAACTGGCAAACATGGCGGCTCAAGATAGCGGTTGCTCATCGGGGCTATACTGATCCTTCCGTCGGTCAACATATACGCACGGCCCCTGCGAGGGCGAGGTGCTAGTGGTGAACGACTGAAAAAATACTTTTCGAGTAGGGGAGCGCTCTGTGGCCCATGAATAATTCACCACTTAACATGCGTAGGACGGTTGCGCTCGCGTATTAACAGACGTTGCGCGCATTAATAAGCGGGAACTTTACGCCTATCAATGAGCTGTATGCAAGTGTTTTGTTTTGTGAAGCTCATTTTTACATGGGTTTTTGTCGTTTGTGTTTTTTGTTTGTTTGTTTTTTTTAAGACATAATTGCATGTTATATTCCAATCTTGTTCTCTGATCTCGTTTTTATTTATTTGATAAGTAAAATTTATTCGGTAGTGTATTGTGTGTGTTCATTTACTTTCTATTAAAAAACTGATTTAGTTTTGTTAGTTTTATCAAGTTATATAGTATGGGATTTGAGTATTTATATATTGATATCAGTTTTTAGATTCTTGATGCAGTTATTTAACAGGTATATTTATGCAGATATTTATTAGTGATAGTTATTATTTAATTAGTTAGTTGAGATAGTTCTAAAGTTACTCAGTAGTTTTCTCTTTTTACGATTTTGCATGTGATTTGGTTTGTTTATGAGTAAATTATTTAACGCAAAAAATAAATAAGACAGGCTCAAAAACATGTGTAGTAAAAATCACTTTGGGGGTACTTTTTTGGAGCTCCCCAGGGGGACCGTCGACCGTCCCCTCTCCCCTTCCCCCATCCCAATAAGGTTGACAACACCCAAAACAAAACACCCTGGTGGCCTAAATTGGATGTGGTTAGTGATGTTTTGAGAATGTAACTTTCCATACTAGTCTTGTTGCCACTTGCTACAATTACATACATGTATAATAAAGGGTGGATTAGGCCGGAGAAAAAAAGAAAAGTTCTTCTCAGCTTCCCGAGGCCGCTCGCATAGGTGTAAATATTCACATTTTACACATTCTTTTTTAAGCTAAGGTTTAGTTTTCAAGAGATTATTATACATTTTTTTACTGATCAAGAAAAAAAAAACCATATTTCTGGCAGAGTAAATCGAATTTGCCCATAAGAGTCTACAGGCCACACATAAAAATCTCAACTTTTTTAGGTGAGTCGGGAGTAGAGGGCTGGAGCACGAAATGCCCCTTTAAAGGTATACCTTCGTCCACGGACCTCAGATTTTTACCAGAGGGAATCAAACATTTTGGTGTCAGAAAAAGCTACTATTTTTTCATTAACATGTAAACCTGTAATACTATTTAAAGCCTATATAAATAAAATATGATACCCAAACATTGAAGCTAGGCCTTCCATTTTTAAAACATAGCTATGCTGACTACAAAATTAAGGGTTTGGTCCATAGGCTATTAAGTGGACCTAGGCCCTGTACCTGAACGAAAATGGATGTTGACTGCTGGAATGAGTCTAAGCCTAATGCTCATGTGCTAATTTTACATTGTGAAAAAGAATGTTTCCAAAACCTCTTCTTTCCTAAAAAACCTTGTGACATGGTCACCCGGGGCAGTGGTCAGGATAACTTGTTTTTTTATGTAGCCTAGTTCATGGCCAAAACAAGTTTCGCAAGACAAAACACAGCTATCCATTTACATACAGCATAGTGGCCTATGCTATTCTAGGCCTAGGCATGACTACTACTATGTTCAGTACTAGGCCAATAGGCCATATTGTTTGCGTTGTTATCACCGATTCTCTAGCAGCTAGGCCTTTTGCAGGTTTGTTGGGACTATAAACGGCTATAAATCAGGACTGTAAATTGGCAGTGCCTCCTCCGTGACGTAGGCCGTGCAAATAGTTTCCTGCATAGGCATTGATATGCCTTAGTCATGCAGCATGTAGTGTACATGTGTATACATGCTTGTTGATGCGAATTAAGCCTAGACTAGTTTCGCTATTGGGACTTAGAAGTTTGGTGCTCACATAGGCCTATAGGGGAGCCTACAGACTCGATAGCTAAAACTATGTTTCTACCCCAGGTAGGGTATATACGTAGCTATACACCGATCACTGCTGATACTGGGCATACACTTGCCTAGTCTTAAGGGCAACGTTTCTAGCGGGTCTCTAGTCTCAGAATAGGGACTGCTAAAGATGCAAATGTAAAACTAAAGACTAGTAACAAAAGACAGTGCTACATGGTTAGCTAGGCTAGGCCTATGTCTATCTAATAAATTAAACATGATAATGCATAGTACTGCGCAGGAGCGTGAAGTGCACATCAAGAAATATAATAGAAGTCCATTTTAATTTTATAGGCCCTAGGCCTAGTACAACTTAAGCTACATCATAATACATACACATGTGCATAAAGGAGGAAAGACCACGATCAAAAACACCCAGACACGTGTTTTGCATTGTTCATGTGTTTGAATCACACAGGTACAACTGCAAGATAATTAAGAAGAGTTGTCCTACCTAAGGCTTAATAAATCAAGTTGTAATCACTGTAATGGCATTCCCCTTGCTTATTATCGGGAATCGGTTGTGCTGGGGGCGTTCCTACTCTCTAGGCTAGGACACGTAGGCGTAGCACTAGCAGCCAAGGTAGGGGCTAGGCCCCAGCTACTCCTAGTCCTTTACAGTCTAGCCTTCTTAGCCTAGCTTAGCCGTAGGCCAGCATGCCAGTATTTCGTCTAGGCTAAAATTTAATTCAAATGTGACGAGGCAACCAATCAATCCCTTTACTCTTTACCCTTCAAGTTGACAGAGATGAATGACTATCATCATGATCATCATAATCATGGATTATAAATTATATATACAGTATATAGAGGAATGTGTTGTTTCTTCTCCACATTCATGCCATTGAAACATGCGTGGTTCATGACCAGGCAGGATATTAATTCAACCGCAAACATGATAAAAAAAACAAAATAACGTCAAGGTGCGGCGTATCCCTTCCATGAAAAACAACTTCTTAATTGTAATCCTGCTTGTTACTTTTTCGCCCATGGCCACGTCATGCCAGGACCCAATGCTTTGCCAGGCCCAAGGGGATGACCCTGGTTGCCAACCTTGGCCAAAACTACTGCCGCGCCCATGATAGTCATTATTATTCATGAGGAGGACGCGTCCCTACTGCGCATGATTTTGGCCTCAAAATGCTGAGGCGAAAGTGCTCCCCGGTGTTGGTCGTATATTTTCTCAGTCCCGGTGAGAAGGCCGTAAAGGGGGGGGGGGGGGGGGTGGGGGGGGGGGGGGGGGGGGGGGGGGGAGGGGGGGGGGGGGGGGGGGGGGGAATTGTGGGTAATAAAAGTGCGCCGCGAACGGAGACTAGGGACTCAGTCTAATTCGGGCCTGAGAAACATACGTGCAAAAAAAGGGAGGACTTTGCATCGTGTTACGATGTCCTCCGCAACAGACAATAAATTGAGCATTGTGCTATGCTCTTTTGGCCTAATAGTGAGGTTGGAAAAGAGTTTAGAGAAAAAAATCGACAGGAAATGCAAGTTGATATTGAAAAAAGAAAAGCTAAATATAGCGAGCTGATGAAAATAGTGAAACTACCTAACGACGGTATAAATGTACAACCAGGCCCTATATCGTACTTATAAATAAAACTAGAATAAATCAATCATAAATCAATAAAGATTGTTTTTCTCAATCAAATATAAAAATAATTTTCATCCTGTTCAAAAAATAACGATTTTTAAACTTTTTCGTTTCAAGATGAATCTTATTGTCGGGAAACAAAGTCAAGGATTAATGACACAGTGGTAAACAATATGATAATATATGGAAGCGTAGCCAGAATGTGAAAGAATTACAACTTTACAGTGAAAACAACAGTTGTAGGCTATCATTGACAACAAATCATGGCCAATGTCGGAGATGATGAGTGGAAGGACGCGGAACACGGAGCTTGTGTGATGTCGCTTTAATTCGGCAACCTTGCCATGCTTTCACAGTCACAGTGCAATCATTTATCACTTTTCCTCACAGCAGCACAGTGCAAATTGTCAGCGACTTTCATACCGCCCTTCCATGCATGCAAATTTTGCCAATTATTTAATAGGCTACTGCAGTAGAGTAGTGAAGAAAATTACTTCTCAAGTTTTTTGTAGCGGATTCAAACTGGTATTTTGAATATGGTAACTCGGTGACGGTGATGTGGACCGTGAGTACTACAATGTTATGTTTAACTTTATGGGACATGCTGGAACATGATCATGGAGTTTCTTGTTGACTATAAGTTAAATTTACACAATTTTAGGGTAGTGTCAGAGTGTAATTAGCTAGAATCTAGCCTAGCACGTGGTTGGTCTGTCAACAGTCCTAGCAGGGAAATCTTTTATATAGCCTTAGACCATACCCAGAGATTTATCCTTGGACTCAAACTGTTCAACCGGTCATGCAGGTCAGAGCATGGACGGTGTGATTGTTTACATCACAATATCAATCTGTGTGCATGGGTGAGGTCAGCACTGGATTATTTATTGGCCTAGTCTAGCCTTTTTTGGTTAGGATAGACTATAATAGTAACAGACCTAGAAAATGGAAAACTGTGACAGGTGGTGTAGTCATGTTACGACTACGACATATTTTTTTTTTTATTTTTTAAAATTGAAAAACCAATGTTCGGCGAATATTGATATGGGGCGTGATCACAGTGTCGTTGAATAGATTAGAGAGTGGCTACGATGTCTAGTCCAGACTCTACCTAGACTAGTTATCTTGGCCATAGGACTCGCCTATTTCTTTAGTCTTGGGTAAAACATTTCTTGGCCAAGTTAACAAGTAAGGCTGCTCCCCCCCCCCAAAAAAAAAAAAATAGCACCCACTGCTCCTGGGAGGCCTACACATAGCATTATAGATAGGCCCAGCTCCATGTTATACACTTCTGGCCAGAAATATGGAGTACTGTAATACTAATCACTTAGGCACTGGATTAAAAATAAAATGTGCACATCGCAGGCTGTGATTGCTAGTTTATATTTCACATCATGTCGCATCATGTCACTTTGGGGGGCTTGGTGCTATTGACAAGGTTAATTACTGATGTTGATAGTGGAGTGATAAAAGCAAAAGATGATACTTTTGCAGACACATTTAAATTAGGGCCTAATGCACTGCAATCGTGATAAGCCTATTACGAGGGTCTCGGCTTCTAAATTTTACCTCATGAAGTTAAGGAGCCTAATGGCTAGCTACACTTGGCACCCTAGGCCGTAAACTTGAAGCAGCTCTTTTGAAAGATAATGAAATATTCTGAAATGTTATTAGGAACAAGATGTAAATTCTCTGGACAGCATCAGATTTACGATGTAGGATAAATTAAAAAAGGATTCTGCGACCACATGCCACACCTATGCGCACTAACCCTAAAGGCTAAGAATTAACAACATTGCTGATACGTCGCATTATGCCACCTGGGCAACAAATTCTCAGAAGATCGCAGAAAGCCACTTGCCTAATGGCCTTTCAAAACAATAACCATGGCAATTTGTAGGTCTAATAAAAGTACTAAAAATACTAGCCTAACCCCGTCTCACTGGGCACTTATGGCAATCGTGTGATAAATTTGCTGTTGTGTACCAGCCTAAGGCAACTTAGTGGAAATAAAAAAAAAAGGCCGGTGCCAAAACATGCCCGTGCCACTAACCCGACCGATAATTCCCATCAATTTTACATTGTCCTGCTACGTAAAAATATAATGTAGCACAAGCACGTGTTCGAAATGCCACATGAACAAATGCATGCAACTTTGGCTGTGCATGTTCAGCTTTCACTACTTACCTGCAGCTGCGCATGCAGGCAAATGTTTTTGCATGAGGTACTGAAATTGATACATGTGAACAAAATAACACACTCCATTTCAACTAAGTAGAGATGGTTGTAAATTTTAAAATATAAGGTCAAGAACTCTCATCCTTTACTTTAGAGGTAAAATTACTGTATTTATGAACTCATTGTGTTGTCAATGGGAATTTTGCACTGTGAATGGAACAATTATTTGTACTGAACTTTTAGAGTTCCATGCACAGGTGCATGGGAGTTTTCATTTGTATTTGAACATTGAGTAGCAAAAAAAATCATAATCATACCAAAATTTCCCTAACATTATTGAGATAACATATGCCCTTTGTGGGTAACGTTTCAGGCATGCAGAGTGGCAGGTAAATCCCAGGCGGTAAATACTGACCAATTTACCAAATTACCAGTATGGTTATTTTGGTCAAAATGGCGACAAATTGAAAATAACAGAAAAAGTGTAGTTCTAAAGATAATTTAATAGTGCACCTACAAGATCTTCAAGATTTTCAAAATGATATTTTTGCATGGTTAATAAAGCTTTTATATATTAGCCTCACCCGAACTTATTAAGTCCAAAACTGCGCTAGAGGTAAACAGACGATTTTTATAATTAAGTCCCGGCGAATTAATCAGCAAGGTGACCGGAAATGAGCGTGTAACACAAGAAAACACACCAGAGTTGATTCTCACGGCATGCACCGGTTTTAAAAAGTCTGGGACCCTTTGGGGTTTTATATCAATGAGTTACATGCATGGAATAGCACAAGGTTGATTAAGGTTACGACAAACTTAAAGTTTAGCCTACAAATTACCGTGATGTCTTTCTCTGCTTTTGGGTAGTTATTTTTATGTGTAAAAATATATCTAATTCTTCCACTGCGCCTAGACTATCATTTGCGAGCAAATTGAAGAAATTTCATATTTTCTTGAAAATGTGCCAGTGCCGCTTAATGTCAAATTTAGCTCCCTTAATAGGGCACCACCCAATTCTCCGCTCCCTCGACCCCAAATCTCACAGAAACCTGCAATTGTGGAATTAGAAACCTGTATTTTCTCATCTAGATCTGCAAAATATTTTGGCTGACCTCTTTCTCATTTTTATGCTACAAGCTATTAAAAATGGTTTTGTTTAGGGAACTGCGGAACATATTTGTACAGTACCCTATGGGCTAGTTGCAAACAACATAAAATTGGATCGTATCCAGGCTCGACTTTACCCAGGTGCACACAATGCATAATGTAACTTTCTCTGTGCATGTAACTTTGTATCCTGCATGCATGGTGCATGTTCATGAAATTAAACTTTGTGTTCTGGAAAATATACAATTTTAGCTTATTTCATAAAATGTAATTGATGTTGAATTAAACAATTTGAGCTGATTGTCAATAGCCTCAACGTGCCCGTCCAGCGATATGAATGTTAGTATCAGTCCCCCCAATCCTGTGCATGTAACTTTCACGCTGTGCATGTCGATTTTCATGCATAGGTGCATGAATTCTAAAAATTGTTAATTCGAGCCTGATGTACCGAGGCTGAGCCAAGATAACAATAAAAATTTGTAAATTAACATATGGGATAAGTTGATTTTGGTTGATATTCCTTCCCCCACCAAGCACCCAGGCTCATCCCACATGGGGGGCAGTTGATTATTACCCCAGCCCCACTAAAAACCCACCACTTCACCCTCTCTCTTCAGAATTTTGATGCAACTCTTAAAAACAAATTTTTTTATTTTTGCCTGTATCTAAAAAAACATCAAAATCCGGCTACGCCACTGATTCAGGAGAAATTATTCGGTTTGTGAGTGTGACCCCACTCAAAAAGATCCTGGATGACCACTTCAGCAGTGGGGATTGTTTTTTTCCGGTGTACATTATATTACCAATTAAAGGTGCATTTTCGTGATTTCAGCACCTTCTGGTTTTATCATGATAACTAGATATATCCTTGAACAACCTTATCTACAAAATTGAGCGGATCCGATTCTTGCGGTTTTTGTTATGAGCAAATACTCATTTTCCCCACGGTCAGTAGGCACCGGGTTCGCAAGCCATAAAGGCCAGAACGTTATTGACGCAACGCGTTGCGAGCCTCAAACGCGTTGCAAGCTTCACAACGCGTTGCGCGAAGGTCCCACAAGCATAAGGGTCATAACGTATTGTCGGCAACGCGATGTGAGAAAGTAGCAAGCGTTGCGACAGTTTCGGCAACACGTTGCGGCGTCGGCCAAATCAAATATTTGCATTTCGTGACGTATTTCAAAAAATAGATCCACGACGCGTTGCGGCAATACGTTATGACCCTTATGGGGCTGTGGACTTTAGCAAGGTTTGCACGCGTGTGAGGTTTCCCAACGCGTTGGCAAAGTATCTAGAACGCGTTGTGGGGTTTTTTTTTAAATAGTCACAGAAATTCATGATTTTGATTCGCCGGACGTCGCAATGGTTGCCGAAATGTCGCAACGCGTTGCCGAAATGTCGCAACGCGTTGCTACTTCTCGCAACGCGTGCAGCAATACGTTACATGGCCTTTATGGCTTGCGGAAAACCGTGCTGGTATTTGTTCCGTTTCGGACAAGAAAATACAAAATTGCGAATTTCTTGCAGATGCACGAATTTGCACTTAAGATTCGGCACACGTGGATTACTAAGGCTAACGGTTCAGAGAATAATAAAAATCCAACATTTTTAGGTAAGTCGGGGGGGACGAGGCAGTGGATCATGAAATGCCCCTTTAACCTTAACACACTGCCTCATGTCTGCTTGTTCACTTCAAGTCTTTGCCTGGTCAGCATGTCATTACATCTAGTCAGCAGTTGACCAATGTGGACTGAGTCTGTAGTGGTAGTTGATCATCATCATCATGATGTCCTCCCTCTGCTTAGACTTCTAGTCCAAACATGTCCACTGTCTGGTTGTATAATTCAAGAACCAATGACTGACTGAATTGATTGTGATAAATACAGAAACACTACAACCCATTTCGGTTAACCATGGCACTGGAAATGCTATGGTGTGTCGTCTACTGTGGGGTTGAATACATAAATCGTCGTGACGCGTGCTCGTATGAACTTGGGCACTCCCGTTGGCATCCTAGTCCAGGCAAAGCTAGGCTGGAAACATCATATGCTATAGCCGTGTCACTCCAGCCTAGAAATAGTCAAGACTTTCTTTCTAGACCACGCGAAGCGGCTTGCCTAATATTGGCTAGGCTCAGGCTCAGCATGTGCGAAGTCTAATCTTTGACGGCTCTTTGAGTTTGAGTGATAAAAACCACGGAAAAAAACCGGAAAATTATAAAACAAGACCTGCGGGGCGTTCCCGGGAATTCCCCATGACCTTGGCCATGACCTTAAAAATGAAAAACATAAACAAAAGGTACGGGACCGTGACGAAGAAAGCAAGAAATATAGTTTAGGAAACGAATTTAGGCAGCTGAGATCGGTTCGAACTAGTAAATCCCACAGAGGAATTCTACGCCAATATTAAATGCCAGTGATCAAGCTTTTTTTCACCTTTTGCCCATTACAAACACATCATGAAAGTGAAAACAAATTTGCAGTTGTACTTGTTTGCACCACCCACGTGCGCCCAGCCATTTCCCAATACTGCGCTTGCGCACTATTACGTATTTACTTTCTCATGAATTATTCATGAGTCAAAACCCCTCCACGTTCTGAGCACGAAATGATGTTCAGTCTCAGAATAGCAGCACAGTGTTAACGGCCGTGCGTATATTATAGGACTGAAGGATTCAGTCTACGTGTGTGGCGAGTGCGAAATTCGAAAACTGATTTTCGAGTCGTTTACGTAGGTTGATTAATAAAGTCGGGATACACAATTTATGAAGGAAAATCGTACTCTCTTAATTCCTTAGACTTATTTTTAAGTCTAAGGTGACTGGAATTAGTGACAAACCTTTTGGGATTTAAAAAAACAATTCCTTTAGATTCAAATATAAATCTTTAAATGATTTAATAACAGTTTAACTCATTTAAAAGGTTATTTTCAAATCAAAAGGGACTTATTTTAAGTAAGCCTTTTCACGGATTTAAATGTTTTAAGTCCAAAAAAGGTTTTGTCACTAATTCCCGTCTCGTTAGACTTAAAATAAGTCTAAGGAAATTAAGAGAGTAATTTCTTGACAATATTAGGACGTTTTAAGCTTAGCTACTTTCAGGGGACTTTATTATAACAATTTCCAATACAACAGTGCAAAAAAACCGGACTTTGATGAAAAATAGGGGGCGCGATTTGTTTACATTTTGAAGAAATCGCTGATAGTCCATAAGCCAGTTTCTGTACGGGCCTTAAAATTCGAGTTTGTTGCACCCACCTGGTGATTAATTTCCATATATCACCTTGAAGGGGGGTGTCCCCCTGACTAGGATTAGGTATGTTTCCGCCGCGAAAGTTGCACATTAGCGCGTACTGGCCATTTCAAAATGGCCACATTGTTTTATGAAAAAACTGCTAGTGTATTTTAATTAGGGATAGATTTTTTAGCCAGGACTAAACGAAATAAAGTTCTACCTTCCTTAAGTGGGCTTAAACATTTAAGTGTCCAAGATGGCCGCTGGTAGGAGGCATGTTTTTTTTAAATGTACGAAAATTGCCAAATAGATGGGGTAAGAATGCGAGTAATATTTTTAGAGCACCAAAAAGAGATTTAATGACATTGGTGTATTGCGGACATGATCATAACTCATGTTGGCGGCGGTTATACCCGCTCGGGGGACATACATCAAGAAGGAAAGAAGAGGAAAGGGGAAAAACCAAAACCCTGCACACTCTTTTCGGACATAATAAGAACCATAACTAAAACTATTGATAACATTTTCCCGCAATTTTCTCTCGTACTTCTGGATAATTGCAGACCACTCAACACTATTGACGCTGGAACGAAGCTGATCTAGCAGGAGAGAGAAGGAAGGAGCCCGTGGTACAAGTCAGAAACAAAGATAGCACTTGATGTTCTCGAAAGCAACTTAGGCCACCTATTTTTAAATTTTCCTCCTACATATAGACAATTTTTTCACTTCTTCTTCTTACTCATATTTTTTATTTTTACTGGGAAACACCCATGGCGTCACTGAGTAGTCTTTAATACAGACGCACACCCATTTCTTAATGATTTTATTGATCAGGGGTTGAATATGAGTTGTTGTCTTCCTATTGAACTATTATAGAGTCAGTTAAACTACAAATTGCCCAATAGTAACCAGATATAGTGACAGCACTCTCTTGGACAAGTCAATACCCCCCTTTAATATTTTTTAAAATCTTGAAAATGATGTAGGGTCAATATTAGAAAGTGTTGTTTTTATTAACGTCGAAAAGATGAGTAGGGCTGCTTTTCTTCCTGATTTACGTACCCTAGAGTGAATATAATCACCGCATCTTTAAAAACAAGCTTGTGCGTAAAATAAATGCAATAATTTCTTGTTGGAGCTCGCCAAATATCACCCAGGTTCTTATTTCAACAATATGCTATTTTAAGTTCATTTAGCAAAATATGCCTCCTTGCGGCGGCCATCTTGGACGCCTAGATGTTTAAACCCCTTCAGGCTGTTAAAAACTTGGTATCGTGTAGTCGTGGACAAAATTTCTATCTGTAATGAGAATGATAATGGCGGTTTTACATAACACAATGGCGGCCATTTTTGACATGGCAGGACAAGCTACAACGGCAGCTTTTCGGGGTGAAACATACCTAATCCTAGTCATGGGGACATCCCCTTCAAGGTGATATATGGGAAAATTATCACTAATTGGGTGCAACGACGGAAATCTGATGAATGGCAGCTTATGGACTATATGATAGGTGGAAATTTACCTAAATCTCCCACCAAGTGGGATGTAAACGCATTATTCTTTTGACCTACTGTGCAAAAAGAAGACAATATCAGAGTAAGACAAAGCGATACGTTTCGTTATTTCGCCCATTTTAATTGAATTTTGTCCTATTTATTCCACTTTGAATAGTTAAGTGTCTATGACAGAGAGAACCAGGTGATATGGGAACATTTGGAACATGAAGGTTGACCAAATCGATCCATTTTTTGTTGGATAAGTGTACTTAATGAAATATTAATGCACAGTCAAAGTTTAGCCTGATCTAACCCCCCCCCCCCCCCGGTACTGATATATACATACCCCCCATTTAGAGGGCCCTGAGACACAAAAATTAGTGAGGGTAAAATGTAGAAAATTGGCCATATTACATTAGCAATATTTTTATTTTGCACTATTTTTATTTTTTGTTTTTTCCATGTGTAGCCCATAGGTTATTCATTGTCAAAAGCTTTTTATAATAGATTGGTATCCAAGAATTCCAGAGGGGGCTTCGGATGGTGACCCCCCTTAAATGTCCTTTAAAAAGGCCCCAACAAAAAATGCAGTTTTCATGCGATTTTTACCAAAATGCATCGTTCACTGATTCTTTTTTATAGTAGCCACTAAGGGGTATCTTGCCTTACTAAAAAATTAAATCGTTTTCTTGGGGCGATGTTGTAACCAGTGTTTAAAAAATGTGTTTCTCGGATATTTTTCCACCTTATGTAATTCTTAAATGACACTATCTGTAATAATACTAGTATCTTGGGTTTGGCAAAAATAGATTCAGTACCAAATGTGGTTAGAAAATGTTCTTAAAATGTTTGAGCTACCGAAGGGGGTGGGTACCCCCCCCCCCCCCGCTTCAGGTATTTCATCCGACTTGCTTCAAACTTCCTTTTTGGTGCCAAAATTATTTAATGTATGTCACTTGACATGTTTCACTGCTTTTCATCCAAAAACAAACATCCACCTGAGTATAGGTAAGATACAGCGTGATTCCAAAGTGAGGGAGGGAAGGGGGGGGGGAAGGAGAAGGGAGATGGCACACCCCCCCATTAGGAGAGAAGTAAACCAACAGCCTAGCACACCACAGGAATATCACATGTACACCTGATTTTGGTACTATAGCTATGGTCCCCTTCATTGATACCAAAATGAGTACAACATACCCATCGCAATTACGTCACAATGACATCATAAAGTTCGGATGTCAGCCAAAAAAAACTGCCAATTTCCATATAGACACAATAGGGAAATTATTTTTTTTGCCAAAAAGTTCTGCTATCAGATTTTCATGTGTTTGACTCTATTTTTATGGGAAACATGATTAGCTATTATATAATGAGAGTATTATAGTGCTATATATGGGTTACAAAATATACATTTCCACCCTATACTAAAGTATTCAGTATTTTCTGGCTTTCCTAAGGTATGACGTCAAAGTGACGTCCTAATGGGGATGTTGGTATTATTGTCCAATGGAAAGAAGAAAACAAGATGGCTTTCATTTGATACCAAACAAAAATCACAGGTGGGGGTGGTAACCCCCCCCCCCTCGGGAGTTTTGTTACAAAAATGGCTCAGGTAGCCGAGGGTAAAGGGGCATTTCGGATCCCAGCCCTCGTACCCGATTTCTCAGAAAAGATTTGTAATAGTGAAAACCGGGGCTAAGTATGTATGGGTGCCCAATCTGACGTGCAATTTCAATGGTCTCTGCAAGAAATTCGCGATTTGTATTTTCTGTCCGTAAACGGACAGAAATATTTACCAGTGTCGAGGGAGATTTTGATTATGAACATTTGCTCATAACAACAAGGGGTGCGAGATCAAGAATCAAACTGAAATTTTGGGAATAAGCTTTTCTCAAGGATTTATGCTAGCGAACAAAACAAAAACAGAAGGGGTTGAATCACGAAATGCACCTTAAGTACACAAACAAAGTGTTTTCTAACCAAGTAGATATATTTCATTAGTTTTACGTCTACATCCTTTGTTATCCCCTGGCTTGAAAAGGCAGGGGGGGGATGATTGCGAAGGCGCCATGTCCGTGTTGTATGTTATGTGTGTGTTCCAGTTTGTTAGGCTTTTTTCTAACCAAAGGTTAGGTTTTCGTTTCCGGTATTCTTCGAAAGTTGAAATGAAGTACGATGAAACAGACTTGGGGTGAATGTGTAATAGGGGTTCTTCATATGCGCTGATGCAAAAGGTCATGGACCAAGGTCATCTGAGGTCTTTCAAGATGCCATCTTGCCAGGGGGAGCGCAAGGTTACTTGCTGTATTTTATAATAAAATACAGCGCTCCATGAAAGGAAATGTGTATGACACTTGCAGTTTGTGAAGGGGTCAAAGGTCATAGGGATATCGACTGTCAATCTGTGTCATGAAGTTTGGTAATTGGGTCAAAAGTCATATGGGTCATAAGAGGTCAAAACATGTGTACACCCCATTATGAGTCACCCATATGAGTGTACAACTCATGAGTCTTGGGGCCAAGTGGTTCTCAGACCAGTATGAAGTTTCATTGATCCAATATGTGAAGTATGAGTGCAATAAGTGCAGGTTAACATTTTACCACCGACACCATAATACCACAGCTCCCATGGGCCACTTCTTGACACAAGAAAACACAAAGTAATTACATTGTCTTTTCCTTCAGGCAAGTACAAAAACCCTTTTTTTAAGGGGCCTGTGCATTGACTCAATCTGTTTTCACCCACATGGTATTTGTCAGTGATTTTCTACAAGTTTGGTTAATTATAGATTGTCATTGGCAAACAAATTTAGACTGTCAAAGAATGCCGTTCACATTCATTTAGTGACCTTTAATCCATCTGTTTAGGCCATGTGGAATCTTGGGTCAGTGATCTTCTGACCAGATGAGTGAACATATAATGTGATTTAAGGTAGTTAAAACAGGATTCAAAGGAACACCTCTTTAATCAGCTACTGTGATTTTGCCCCAATCTGTATGCACCCCATATGAACTTTGAGCCAATGGTTCTATATGAACCACATTTGCTGTGCACCCCATATTCAATTTGGGCCACTAGTTTTTTGAAACAAATTTTGCGGCAACCAGGCAACCAAAACACATGCAAAAGGGATCGTGAAAGTGCAGGTTAATTTAAAAATGGTTTCCTCCACTGCTCCGAGTTTCAGACATTCGTGTAATCAAGTGGTGTTTTACTTTATGACACAAAAATATCAAGAAAAAAACAACGTAGGTATGAACTCGGTTATCGTCCCCCATACCCTGAACGAATTAAATAGACGATACAATCTAGTTACACGGAGATCATAGCTGATGCTTACCCGCATTTCTTAAATATATTTCAAAGTGGAAAGAAAGAAAACGCATCGATATAGAAAATTGAGAACAAATTTTTAACATGATATAAAAAAACATACATAATCGTTGAAAAGCCATGGAAAAATTCTTGGACAAAGCCACGCTGGGGCAGGGAATTGGGCATGAACTCCGCGACATGTCGGAAGAACTATTTGATTGAAAAAGAATAATGGCAAAGTAATGTAGCCGATGGGCAAACTAACCATCAAATTAAGCTATTGATGATTGCCCCCATATCAAAAGCAACAGGACCATTGAAGTCTACCCTTGGTTTTATTGCATGTTATTCTCAACGCGAATAAAATTGAATTTGTAAGCAGTTGAAACACAACATGTTGTTTATATTTACTTGTTAGGAGACAAAGCTTTTCCTGTACAAGCTCGAAATGTAATTCATGACTGGTTTATAAAAGATCCAGGTGTCACCTGTATCATTTCATTTATTTGTGGGCACCCAGACATTCAGGAGGGGGCTACAATGAGAAATAAACCGTTAAAAGGTCAAATTTTAAGGGTTCGAACTTTGGTAAGGGACATGAGCGCTCTTGATACGAGGGACTATATTTTTTGCGCGGTTTCATTAGCAGTTTAATTAGTCAAAATAGGAACAGATGGCCCCAACACCATTGGCGAGTGCCCAAATTGTGTAAAAACGTTTTTCTATGGAGTGGTAACTGACACACTATGATGAGATTGCGGATTTATTCCGTATGAAAATACGTGTGTACACAATTTGGCTCTCGAGGACCTCAAATAGGTTGTCCGATTATGTGTCCAAAGAGAAGGGTGTTAAAATAATATCATGACCTAGGTTGACCCTGAATGACCTTTGACATCATCTGCTACCCAACCTAAGCCCCTTGTATCAATGTATAAAGCTCCAAATGTGAAACTTCACGTCACTAAACGCTGGAAAAAATTTAACCAAAGAGTATAGGCCTACCACCAGATGCGCAAGATTAGAACGGACCGTGACACCAGATGGCTTTTAAATTCTATCTGGTATCCCACTAAGAACCTTTTCTCAGCATACCAAGTATGAACTTGATCCATCAATGCACTAAAAAGCTAGACAAATTAAGTAAGTATAAAGCACGACACAGGAGGAACTGGTACAGGTATATTAGTGAGGCGCTAGAGGCCCAGGTCAAACACATTTACCCCTCATACAGAAAAGGTTTGACAACTTTGGTAGTTAGTATGGCCTCTATATCAACGCTAGGTAGGTTATGGGACTCTCAAATGTGTGTGTTCACTTTTCATAGGGGCCAAATTTAAGTTTACCAAGGGGTCAAACTTTTAAAATGCTCCAATATGTTGCAATGTATGCCAATTATTGCCCGTCCTAGTCATAAGGATTCAAAAAGGTATAGTTTGTACCAAATATGACCAGTGGTTTTAGAGTTAAGGGGTAAAAATGGTAAAAAAGGTCAATTCTATGTGGTACAGGCGGTCAAAATCGGAAGTTGCTCCAATTTTGTGAAAATGATAGAATCTTTCATCTAGCTAATGAGTCAAAATAGGAATAGTTGGACATCTGACAATGAATAGTTACCAGGTTATGGGAAAAATAGGTCATAGGTCAACATACCCAATTGATGTTGACCTTCTTTGACCATTATATCCGGTCGTAAGTAAACATTTAACATAATCAAAAACTATACCTTATGAGTCCTCTAAACCTCAGGCAATAATTTGAAGATTTAAAATATAATCAGATTAAACCTTTTACTGTGACCGTACAAATTGAAATTGACCACATTTTTTACCATTTTAGCCATGTTAACCTTATAACCTCCAAAAACCAATGGTATGGTAGTAGGTTACAAACTATACATTTTTGGAATCCTTATGATTAGATGGACAATTATGGCATACATTTCAACTGATTGGAGCATTTTAAATGTTTGACCCTGTGTAAACTTAAATTGGCCACCTATTGAAAAAGTGATTACCAACAATTTGAGAGTACACTACTACCTAGCATTGATGTGTAGAGGGTCCATATAATACCAATGTGTCAAACTTTTCGTAGTGGGAGGTAACGAACTCCTTAACTACGGCCCCTATGATATTCTGCTCTTCCTCTATATGCAGGCCTTTTGAAGGTTACTCTCCAGCATTCAGACCCCAGGTTTGCCTTGGAAGCTAAAATAGCCCAAATTTAATTCCAATGGCTGCATATCCCTACCCGAAAATGTGGAGGGGGCCTACCCGGTTATAAAACGAGCATTGGTGAAAATTGTATATGTGGTAATTAGTATTATTTGATATTTCAATACAGCAGTTTGTAATGTGAATGGTGCAGGGTTTATTTTATTATGTACAATCTCCCAATATTTTAGAGCAGCCGTTAAAGAGTGATTGTGGGGAATAAGTGTTTGTGACAGTGTCATACACCAAAAAAGTGTCGAGGGTTCATGTAGGAGGCATTTGGCTATTTTTCCATATTTGACCAAATAAAATAGAAAACACGTTTTGAAAGTACAATGTTTCATCAGTACCTTTTTTTTTTTGTCGGCAAAGGTGAATAGACCTTCAATTCATACCTGGTGGGTAAATAGTTATGTACATGTGTAATGATTTCAAATAAAATAATAGCAATTATTGGCATTTAAAAGAATCTTCCACCGTAGGGGGGAACTGGTCACATCCCCCCCCCCCAACTGCATCTGCATATTTGGGATCGGAGGCTTGTGTAGCCTTGTGCTAAGGCAATTGTAGACTTTTGTAAATACATGATCTTTCTTCTCTTTTCTTTTTTTTTTTTTTTTTCTACATGAAACCAGCTACTGAAAAGTGCTCATAAATTGCTCAAAAATTGAGGCCAATTTTTTTTGTTAAAATATGGATTTGAGTAATAAAATCTAGAAACACTATTTTTTTTGGGGAAAACAAAAAATGATCAAAATCTATTGAAAGGCATTCACTTGTAATTCATGTTTAGCTCACTCACTTGATAATTTGTGCCAACATAGCTATACGCATTTCTGCTGTTTTGTGGAAAATTGGCAAAATACCATATAGAAACACTCATTTTCTAAAAAATAGCAACAAAGCCCGGGATAAACTAATTTGATTTTGATAGCTAAGGCTTGAACTGAGATAGTTTAAAAAAAAATGAAATATTATGCGTATTTTTTTAATTTGCATTGTAAAATTACAGCTTTTAAAGCAAATTAAAGATCGCCATAGGGGGAAATTCTCAGACCCCCCTAGCCAAATCTGAGAGAGTGGTTGCAATGTAATTTGTTGTAAAAGACATTTAAAGTTATTTGTTTGAACAATATAATATTCAGATGAAAATAAATGCTACAACACAAACGGGAGTGCAAAAATGAAGGAAAATTAAGACATTTATGGTCAATTGGGGTATATTAAGGTCCAAAAAGAGGGGGCTATAAAAGCAAAACTAAGGGAGTCAGATTTGTAAAACTTTGGGTGCCTGATCTCTCTCAACTTTCATGCCCCACAGCAAAAATGAACAATTTTGGCCAACCGTCATGTTCCAGCCACGGCCTGGTTCTATCAGTCATAAACATTAATGGCAGCAACTGATGAAAGGCAAACAATTATATGGACCTACTGTGAAAAGAGGGCATTATAGGATTTGACCATTTCAAACCCAAAACATCTCCAATGAGCACAACTAGCTTTGTTCACTTATTATGCACCTGGTAGATGTAAGTGATTTATTACCATTTATTCAATTTTACCTTATTTTGGTAATTTTGATCAAAATGTGAAAAAATAGATGACAAGCACCTAAAAGCTGGGGGGGGGATACCTATTGACGTTTTCCCTTGAGCTGTAACGGCAAATATTTTCTTGAAAAATATTTGTAAACAAAAAAATAAAAAAAGTAAAAAATTTGAAAATTTTAGGTTTTTGGCAATTTTACACAAAATCTATAAATCGGAATGGCTTTCATTTTATCTACTTAAATTGACTCTGAAGGTTGTGGATATGTTGTAATCGATTATTTTAAGAAATGAATGTATTTGTCGACTGATTTACCTAGTTTTTTGAAATTTGACCTTTTGGCCATTTTGACCCCAAATTAAGCATTGAAATGGTTTCCATTTTATTCACTTATAGACTCATGTAAAGGTAAATGAAACATGTTTGTCGATGATTTAAAACATTTTTTTTTTGACAATTTTGACTTTTTTGGCCATTTTGACCCCAAAATTGTAAA